>CM069857.1:107347445-107452445 GCA_036172795.1 Pelodytes ibericus | reverse complement strand
AAGTAGGTGTGTGTGAGGTGTTAGGATGTATATGTAAAGTAGGTGTGTGTGAGGTGTTTGGATATATGTGTATATGTAAAGTAGGCGTGTGTGTTTATGAATTGTGTTTATGTTTGCGTGATTGTCTGGCTCCTAAAATCAAATTAAATTTGTCAAGCCATGCAATAGACCTATAATTAAATACTTATATACAGAATTAATTAGCATATTACAAAAACAAAACAATTTTTAACAGTTAAAGGGACTGTATTACCTAAAAATAGTTTTTACTGTGAATGATTGTATTAGCAAAATTGCACGCAAATGCCTAAATTAGGATGAAAATGTGTTTTAAATGTGTCTGTGGAGTCTCCTGCTTATGACATCACCTGTGGCACGGTATGCAAATGAACTTCTTTTCAATGGGAAATGTGTAATTTACATACCGTGCCACAGGTGATGTCATAAGCAGGAAACTCCACAGACACATTTAAAACACATTGTTCTCCTTATTTAGTCATTTGTTTGCAATTCTACTAACACAATGTATAGATGATCAATATTTTTTTTTTATATACACAGTATTCAGGCGAAACAGTCCCTTTTAATATATGATTACTTATAACAAATATCAACATATAGCAGCTACAGAGTGATATAATATCTATATCAATTTAAACAAATACATACTTAGTATCTTGCCATTATTTTCAACACAAAGACCACCACCTCTTAATGAAAAAGTATTGCAGAAATCTATGGAAATGAGGGGGGGGATTACTATCACAAATGATTTGGAGATCCACTGTGACGGGGGTTCTTGGAGGGCCCTGGGGGCCAGAAGACTTCCTGTGGACTATCGACCCGTCTGTTGATATATATTAGTTTGGGGGTACACACTTTGAGGGCACCAGTGGAACCCTGTTTTCAACTGGACTTCAAACACAGGCAATCAGGATGTCAGCCAAGATGTTTCCCCCAGGTTAAGATTGAATCCTACCCTGTAATTATGTCACCTTACCCATTGTCTTTATGTAAGTCATTTAGTTTCCTGTTGTACAGTGATGTCCCTCAATTAACAAGTTACTTTAATTGAGTGTACTCTGTATGTATCTGAACTTGACACCTTTGTATCCTTAAAGGTGTGAGGCAGGATTTCCCCTTTGTATGTCTTTATGTTAAACTTTAATCCTGTTATAGTTCATTTGTCTAATCTGTTTTATCAAGATGTTCAACTGTATATATTCTCCGTTTGGTGTATCAATAAACAGTTCTTCTTGTTTTACCCGACACCACCGGTCTCGTCCGCTATGTTGGGGAATTGCTAGCAGGGAAACAGTGACTATAGCCCCGTTTGGATATTTGTATTTTCCCGGACCTGAGGAGTGATTTTGTGGAACTGATTCTGGTAGGAGCTACCCATCTAGTAGCCCTCCCGTGACACTTACCTTATTTAAAAAATGAATGAAAGAGATATTAGAGAGATTAAATACCAGCTGAAGAAGGAATTTAAAATGTTTAATGTGGGGCATTATTCAGTGGCAGTGCTAAATACTGATTTTATATTGTTCATTTACCCAGTTAGGTGAACAAGCCCAGTGGGTAAGATTAGTTTATGGTTTATTCCTGTGACTGCACTTAGTATATCAGGTCAAAATATGGACTCTCAGATTTATAACTGAGTTATTTACCAAATGAAAGCTCTAAATTAGGTGTGTCCCAAATTTGTTGTTATATACAATACATTCCCTGTGTTGTAATACATCTGTTTGCTGTCTCTTGCAAGTCTCATCATACTGTATGTGTTTCCATTTCTTTTGCATACCTATTTCTCCAGGTTCTGATTGAGACTCTCTGTGCATTGGGTGCGCAGTGTCGCTGGTGTGCTTGTAACATCTACTCTACTCAAAATGAGGTGGCTGCAGCCCTGGCAGAGTCAGGTATGTATCCCTCTATTACATTCTGCTATTCCAGTACAATCATTTTTTTTATTGCACTGTTATAGTTTATTATTTACAAAGTTTGCCAACTATACTGTGTGTGTGTGTGTGTGTGTGTGTGTATGTATGTGTATTTTTATATATATATATATATATATATATATAAATATATATATAGGGGAAAATTTATTCATACTTACCGTAATTTTCCTTTCCTGGTCATAGGCCATGGCAGCACAACAATGGGTAGCTCCTCCCCATCCCTAATTAGACAGGAACCAATTAAAACAAGTGCATAAGTACCCCCCTCTACCCCTCATACCCTCAGTCTTGTATTCCAGCAATATCCCAGGGCGGGATTCCTGTGCTGCCATGGCCTATGACCAGGGAAGGAAAATTACGGTAAGTATGAATACATTTTCCCCTTTCCTGGCCATAGCCATGGCAGCACAACAATGGGTAATACCCAAGCAAAACCAAGGGAGGGAATAAAAAGAAGACTCAGAAATTTTAGTAAGGCGCGTGTATTAGCACAACCAAGGTGCAAACAAAAAAAAAAGACAGACACTATTTGGAAGCGGAGAGGACACTTAGGCCAAAGGCGTCCTGCCGACCTGCTCTGACATCCAGTAGGTAATGGCGGATGAAGGTGTTCACCGAAGACCATGTAGCTGCTTTGCAGATAAGTTCTGGAGAAACTTTTGCTGCAGCAGCCCAAGAGGAAGAAAGGGACCTGGTCGAGTGAGCTCTAAGGCCGTCTGGAACTGGAACCCCTCTGGAACGGTAAGCTTGGATGATAGCGGAAACAATCCATCTGCTCAAGGCCTCTTTAGATGCTTGGCAACCTCTCCTAGCTCCACTTGGGATGATGAAGAGCTGATCCGAAGAACGCCAGCCAAGAGATCTGTCAATGTAGATTCTTAAGCACCTTACCAAGTCCAGAGGCGCAGGATCGCCTTCTGGGGGTTGATCCGCTTGTGTTAGGGCAGGGAGCACTATGTCCTCATTTACGTGAAAGGCCGTGGTTACCTTGGGGCGAAATTCAGGGATTGTACGCAGAATCACCCTGTCCCTCTGGAACACCGTAAAAGGTTCGTTCACTGATAAGGCCCTGAGTTCCGACACTCTTCTCCCTGATGCTAATGCCACCAGCAAAACGGTCTTGATAAGAAGATGTGGAGAGATGGAATCCAGGGGTTCGAAGGGTGTTGACCCCATGGCTTGTAGTACCAGAGGTAGATCCCATGGGGGAACAAACGGCCTGATCGGGGGTCTGATCTTCAGTACAGCTGAAAGAAACCTGACTACATCCTAGTTAAAGGCCCATCTGTGGTCGGTGAGAGCTGACAGAGCGGAGACATGTACCTTTAAGGTGTTGTAGCTTAACCCCTTATCCAGCCCTGCTTGAAGAAATTCCAGGATGTCCTTAACCGCAGGATGTCGTATGTCGACCTGCTTAGGAGAAGTCCAGGAAGAAAAGGCATCCCAAACCCTATAGTAAGTAGAAGAAGTGGAACGCTTCCTGGCCTGTAATAGGGTATCTGTGACCGTAGCAGAGAAACCCTTCTCTAGAAGCCTTTCCCTTTCAACTTCCAAGCCTTCAGGTTGAGAGCTGCCGGGTCTGGATGTAAAATGGGCCCCTGGTTCAGGAGAGATGGAACTGCTGGTAGGTCCCAAGGAGGTTCCTGACAGAGGCTCAACAGAAGAGGAAACCAAGGCCGGCGAGGCCAGTATGGGGCGATCAGAATCATGAACACCGGCTCCTGCCAAATCCTCCTCAGTAGAGGGAATATGAGGGGCATGGGAGGCAATGCATATCCTGTCGTGAACTCCCACCTGCATGATAGGGCATCCCTCTCCCGGGCCTGTGGATCGTGACCTCTCGAGAAGAATACCTGTAGCTTGTTGTTGCTGCTGGAGGCCATCACATCCACCTGAGGGAGACCCCATCTCCTCACGATACCCTCGAAGACTTTGTCTGAGAGGCTCCATTCTCCTGGGTCCATCTCCACTCTGCTGAGGAAGTCCGCCACCGTGTTCTGTACTCCTGGTAGGTGAACTGCCACCAAGGTTCTTCTGTGCCCAGGACATTAGGGGAATCAAACTGATCATCTCGCGGCTTCGGGTGCCCCCTTGGTGATTGATATGGGCTACCACTGTGGCGTTGTCTGTTCTCACCTTTACCCACTTGTGCTGCAAGGACTGCTGAAAGTGTTTCAGTGCTTTGAAGACCGCCAATAGCTCCAGAACATGTGAGTCTCCTGTGCGGGAAATTCCCACTTCCCCTGAACCAGATCGTCTTGCATGTGGGCTCCCCAACCCCAGAGATTGGCATCTGTCGTAATTGTAACCCAGGGGATGACCCCCAGAGGAAACCCTGAGAACAGGGCTCTCTTGTTCATCCACCATACCAGGCTTAGATGGACCGAATCGGGAATCTTGATGGGCTGGAGAAGACTTCTTCCTCTGTATTGGGAGAGAAAATTCCTCTGGAGTGATCTCATTCTCCATTGAGCCCATCTTGTCAAGCCTATCGTTGATGACATGGAGCCCAGGAGGCTCATGACCTTTCCTGCTGCAGTAATCTTGTTCCGACGCATCTTTTACCTTCCTGATGATCTTTAGTCCTCTTTCTCTGGAGAGCTGAACCGTCCCTAGTGCTGTGTTGAACAGAGCACCCAGATACAGCATGGACTGTGAAGGAAGAAGATTACTTTTTTCTGCATTTATCTTCCAGCCGTGCTCCTGCAGGAACTGAATGCAGATACGTCCCTGCTGACTGAGTCCTCTGTCCTCTGCAAGGACCAAGATGTCGTCTAGATAATGAAAGACGGCAATGCCCCTCTTTCTTAGGTCTGCAATGAGTACCACCAGGATCTTGGAGAAAGTGCGTGGAGCTGTACTGAGTCCAAAAGGGAGTGCCCGAAACTGGAAGTGTCCACCTTCCACTGCAAATCTTAGGTATTTTTGGTGCAGCGACGCAATAGGGACATGGAAATAGGCGTCTTGTAGGTCTATAGACATCAGCCATTGCCCTGGGAAAACCGCCTTGATGATGGACTGGATCGACTCCATCTTGAACCTTCTTACGTCTAACCGCTTGTTGAGGGTGTGAAGATCCAGGATGGGTCTCCATGCTCCCGAAGATTTTCTTGTGAGAAACAGGTGGGAATAAAACCCCTGTTTCCTTTCCACCTGCGGGACTTCCACGATGACGCCTTGTTGCTGGAGGGAAGACATAAACTCCAGGAGAGCCAGTCTTTTGTCTTTGTCTCCTGGCCATTTTGTCATCAGAAAACTGTGACAAGGTGGGGCATCCTTGAACTCTAGCAGATAACCCCTGTGGATGATGTTCAGTACCCACTTGTCCTTGGTAGATGACTCCCATCTCTTTCGGAATAGAAGCAGGCGTGCTCCTACCCCTCCAGGCTGGGAGATCAACCCGTCATAATGTTCTTGGGCTCTTGTTGAAGGCAGATCCTCTGGATCTTCCTCCTCTGGTTGAAGACTGCCCCCCCTCTCCAAGGCTGAGATCTTCCATACTCTCTACCTGGTCTGTAGGATTTGAAGTCCCGAAAGGAAGAGTGGTCAGAGGGTCTTTTGTACCGGAAAGATCTTCTAGGTCTGCGGTCTTGAGGCAGAAAGGCATTTTTGCCATCCGCTGCCCTCTTAATGCATTCATCCAAGTTCTTCCCAAAGAGCATATCGCCATGGAAGGGTAGAGAACAGAGGCTATTCTTGGATGAAGCATCTGCCGACCAGGACCTCAGCCACAAAGCTCTTTTCGCTGAGACCGAAAATGCCATGCACCTGGCCACCGCCTTAACCATGTCCACTGAGGCTTCGGTAGTGAAATCCACGGCCAGCTTAATGTCCTGCAGACTGCTCATGAGGCTGGATCTGCTCCTGCCTTCTCTGATATCCTCCTCCAATTTCTCTAGCCAACTTTTCAAGGCTCTGGAGACAGAGGTAAGGGCGACAGCGGGGTGAAGGCCTGTACCAGCACCCACATAAGCCCTGGACAGGCTAGAGTCCATCTTCCTGTCCATGGAGTCCCGTAGGGATCCTGCATTATCCACCGGCAACGTGGATAATGGCCTGCGTCCTCCTTCTCAAAAGGATAAAGGCGGGAAATTCTACCCTGATTCGGGAGTTTTCTCTCCGTCCTGGACCATTCCTCCATAATAACGCCCTGGATCGCCTCATGAACTGGAAAGGTAACCCTTTTCCTTCTGAGGTCAGAAAAATAGCGACTAGAGGTAGAAGGCTCCTCTCTTGACGGTTCCCTCATGTTCAGGGACCTGCGAACCCTGGATATTAAATTATCCACTTGGGCTGGATCCAAGGTGTCAGGGGCGTGTTGTCTTTCTTCCTCCGAGGTGGAAGACCTTTCGCCGTATGCCTCCTCCATAGACTCATCCGAGGAATCATATTGGAAGTAGTCAGGGGGATCCGGGTACCTGGGCCTTTTGTGGGCACCGCCTGCTTCTCTGATGCCCTGGGTTACTGCCTGTTGAATAATTTGCATATAATCCGGGGCGGCTGCAGGAGGGCCTCCTGCTGCTTGGAGACAATCCGAGCAGAGGCGCTTCCCTTCCAGGGCCCTCTTGTCACATGCTTCACATCGAGCTCTAGCAGGAGACTTCCCTTTGGATGATCCGGCAGCCTTTTTCCCTTTAGAACTACATCATAAGGAAAAAACCGTGAGCCAGCACTCTTTTGTTTTAAAGAAGAAAAGAGGAAAAATAAAATACATGAAGGGCTTACCCTTTAAATTCTGATAGTGACCGATTACTCCGGACTGATGAATCTGAATCCATGATATCAGAAGAAAAAAACTATAATCTGCACTGTAAAACAGGGTGAAAACCGTCCTGAACTGCTGCAAGAAAGTCAGAAATTCACTAGGCCCGAAAACCCTTTTGAATTTGGCTCCTAAATAGAAGCGATGACGTCATCGGGAAAGCAGACGCATTGCGCATGCGCAACCGCACTACTGCGCATGCGCGAAAACGGCATGACGCGAAACGGACAGTCTGCGCATGCGCAAAGGCAAAACCAGGAAATAACCTGAAATGAAGCCACAGAGACTAACCAGGACACGGAAAGCCACCCAAGCGGCGAAAATGGACACAAACAAGGACAGGGGATACCCTAGATCACCAGGGAAGCCCTGTGTAAGAGGAAAGAAAAAATGAAATGGCCAAAAAAAACTGCCAAATGAGCAGGAAGAACAGGTAACCTAAAAATACAGCTGAAGAAGGTACCTTGCATCCACATAGTGTCTTGCCCATACCTGCTACCCCTAGGGTCACTGCAGTCAGAAGGGTAGAGGGACCTTGTGCTTGCTATCCCTAGGGTCACTGCAAGACTTTTCCCCTGGTCACTAGGGGTTTCTCCAGTGGGACACCTTTGCGCAGGGCCGTGTACTGGAGCTTCCCAAGGAAGAGAGGCTTAACTCCCTTGAGGCCAAGAGTAAAAACTCTTTAGGTAAGCCCAAAAAAAAAAAAAAGATGGTTCCCAGTCTGAAAAGACTAGTCTGTCCTAGGGATAGGACAGGAACAAAAAGACTGAGGGTATGAGAGGTAGAGGGGGGTACTTATGCACTTGTTTTAATTGGTTCCTGTCTAATAAGGGATGGGGAGGAGCTACCCATTGGTGTGCTGCAATGGCTATGGCCAGGAAATATATATATACACACATACATACACACATATATATATATATATATATATCGTATTTGCTCGATTATAAGACGACCCTGATTATAAGACGACCCCCCCAAACTTTGGATATTCCATTAGGAAAAAAACTAAAAGCCTGAATATAAGACTAACCTATAAGAAAAAAGTTCAACTTGTATATATTCACATGTAAATTGCTTTTTTAATAACAAATTATGATAACAAAAAATGCATTTCTTGTTTTTATTTCCTTTTATGTGCCAATGCTGCCTACCTCTTTCCCTTGCCCCCCAGCCTTCTCTCTCTCCCCCTCCCTTTGTCTCCCCCCTTGCTCCCCTTGTCTCTTCCCCCCCCCCCCCCCCTTGTTTCTCTCTTCCCCACCCTCCATCCCCTTTTCTCTGTCTCTTCCTCCCATCCCTCCCCTTGTGTCTGTTCCCCCTCCCTCCCCTTGTTGCTCTGGTTCCCCCCTCCCTCGTTGCTCTGGTCCCCCCTCCCTCCCTCCCCTTGTTGCTCTGGTTCCCCCCCTCCCCTTGTTGCTCTGGTTCCCACCTCCCTCCCCCTCACCTGTTTCATAATCCCTGGTGGCTAGTGGGGGCAGCCGTGGGATGTCTGCACGATACGTGCAGACATCCTCCATGCTGCCCGACACCTCCGTCTATTATGACTGACAGCTGCACGTATGAGCGCAGACGATGAGCGCAGACCTCCCCTGCTGCCGCCCAGCACGACCGCCGGGACTTCTGTGACGAAGCCGGAAGTATCCGGCTTCTTCATAGAAGCCCCGGCGGTCGTGCCGGGCGGCAGCAGGGGAGTCTGCGCTCATCGCGCAGACATCCCCGCTGTTAGAGAGGGGTATCCAGGTCCCCTGCAGCTCTGCTGGGGACCTGGATCCATGTCTTATAACCTGACCTCGATTTGAGGTCAGATTATAAGACGACCTCGATTTATAAAAAAAATTCTGAAAAAAACCTTGTCTTATAATCGAGCAAATACGGTGTGTATATATATATATGTATGTATGTATGTATGTATGTATGTATGTATGTATGTACATACACACACACACACACACACACACATAAATTCAGGAGCAATATAAACATATGTATAGGCTAATCCTGTGCTTCTACCTCTGTCTATATAAAATACCAAAAAGTTAGGTATTAGGAGGTTTGTCAATCTCTGATTGTAAAAGTCAATGCCCAATACAGGCAACTTGAACACAGTGTTACAGGTCGTGGAGGCCAATGATTGGGGGCACTGTGGAATAGTTTATGTAGGACTGAGCTTTGATGTAGGTCATTGTGAAGATTATACAGACAAATACCATTTTTTTTTTACATTTTTTTTTTTATCTCTGTTGGCCAAAGTCTGGGATTACCAACATCCCTTTTCATGGGGACCATATGTATGGGGGGTTTAATGTTTACTGCATGAACAACACTGTGTTGTAGGCAGTAATAGTGCTAAATAGCTCCCAGCTCCCTGTTACACACATCGGTGAGGGGGGTGTCAGGCCTTGGCCCCTGCCATAAGAAATGGGGCTGGGAGCTGGGCAAATGCTCCCAGCCCCATATAAAATACAGCAGTTGTCATGCCTAGTGGCCCTGCCCCCCTTCCATGGTGCTGGGAGCCGGCCAAATGGCTCCCAGTCCTATTCTATGTACATTGTATGCCCCATATCATAGACACATCCCTGGCGGCTCAGGATATGTCCCTAAATCCCCTCCATGAAAAATATATACTCTAAGCTGCAACGTAGGAATGTACGCAGTAGTCTGCCCAGTTTTCTAAATACTTGTATTAGTCCCTGGCCCTGTCTTATATCTAGGATAACCTTGTGATGTGAGGCATCATTGGCAACCTGTCATTGATTCCTCAGGCCTGCTCACGTACCATTCTATTACCCTTTGTGAGTGTGGGGGAATCTGAGCATGCATGGAAAGTGTATATCACAGATTATAAGGCTGGGCACTGAATAAAGTGTGGTGGACTTGCATTCTGACAGGTGTGTGTGAAATTTGCAATTTTTGGCAGAATCCTAACAAAATTTTGGATAATGGATTTCTGGATAAGGGATACTCTCGGCCTGTATTAAAAAACAAACACACCCAGATTCGTTTTTACCTTAACTCCATCTATTTCTTATTACAAGTATACACATGTAGTGGGACACATAAAACAATGAAATGCTACACTGTGAAATGTCTTCAGAGGCAAATTAAAGCCAACTGGGTGGTTTACTAAAGGATCGCAATCCTGTTATATAGGGTTCTATAAGTGCAAAATATTCATTTGAAATATTGTCCCATGCATTCTTGAAGGTTGTTATATTTGTTTATATCTGTCTTCTACATTAACTCACTCCTGTTTACTTTGTCAAATAAAGTGTGCTGTACTCTCAGATTCCTCACATCTAAATCTTTCATCTCTATATAGGTGTTGCAGTCTTTGCTTGGAAAGGAGAATCAGAAGATGATTTCTGGTGGTGTATTGACCGCTGTGTGAATGCTGATGGTGGTTGGCAGGCCAATATGGTACTTGTTAATTTAGAATTCCTTTGTCTATGTTTTCTGTTAAATGTATTTTTTTAAATTATAATTTTTTTTTTTTTTTTTTTTTTTTTTTTAACCTAGATTCTGGATGATGGTGGAGATTTAACTCATTGGGTCTATAAGAAGTATCCAAATATTTACAAAAAGATTCGAGGCATTGTAGAGGAAAGTGTGACCGGTGTGCACAGGTAGTACAAAGACTTGGCCTTAAATCTCTAGAACTTTGATATGTTGAATGAAAAGTCGTATATTGTTTTTGGAATAATCTTAGGCTGACAGAATAACTTTAACTTAAAACTCCTAGCAGTCACAATCATATTACACCCCAATCACAAAATTAAATTATACTTGTTGTATGTCATGGCTGGCCACACAAAGAACAAAAGAAACTAGTACTAGACACTTAACATATGGGAGAACTATATCAATGCTTTTACCCGTCAAACTACAATATAAATCAAATAGACATTGCAGAACACACCCTGGCCCAATAACAATCCCTCAGACGGTCACCTAACACCGATCAACTAGAATACTTCTTTATAATGACATCACCACTGACACAAACTAATATAATCATTATTATGGAATAACATTGTGAAAAATGCCTTATAAGTATGAGTTTTACTAGCATGGTATATTTGTACTTTTGGAAATTGTAAATTTTAACTTTGTATGTCATTTTGTTTCTACTGCCACTAATCAGACTTTATCAACTATCGAAGGCCGGCAAGTTATGTGTTCCTGCTATGAATGTGAATGACTCTGTCACCAAACAGAAGTTTGATAACCTATACTGCTGTCGGGAATCCATTCTTGATGGGTAATATGAAATTTCTTGGTAGTCACTGCTTTTACTGTGAGAATAGTTAATAGGTGCATATGGGATAAATTATATCCATATATCCCTGTCAGAGTGCAATTAAATAACTGATCACCACAAGCTGGGTGCTGGCCCGTTTTAAAAAAAAAAAAATTTTTATTGATTGAATAAACCTTACCATTTTGGTTGATGTATAGGCATCTGGTTTTGTGGTCATATTGGAGGTTTCAGCGGCTATGTTGGAGGATTCAGAAACAAGTTTTAGTAATTGTATTGTTTGTTCTTTATTTTTGCTGCCACAGTGTGAGATGAAATGTGTGTACCTGCCTGGTCTAGCAGGCTAGGTAACTCATACTTTTTGTGGATGACCTGTTTTCATCTAAAATGTTGATGTAAAGTTTGGCTAATTCAGTAAAAATAAAGGCAGTTTTTTTTTTTCTAGCTGATACAAGCTTGCAGGGTTATAACTTTACAATTAGCCTTGGTAATGTTGATCCATTACTTTGCAAGTATTTATGGAATGATTTGTACAGCTCGTCTCTTCCTAATAGACACAGCGTTTGTAGAAACCGTGAAATTTAAGTTGTTACCATTTAAAATTGGGCATGATTATACGTCTAAACACTCAATGGTTGTGCACTCTTTCTGCAGGCTGAAGAGAAGCACAGATGTGATGTTTGGTGGGAAGCAGGTTGTGGTGTGTGGATATGGAGAGGTGAGTGACTGTTATCCAGTACTACAGAAAACCCCATCCCTCTAGTTTTGTATTGTGCCATATGGTAGCATCTACAATGACTGTGGCTGTATTCTATGCAAGTCAGTAATAGGCAATACCTTTAACCTTTTGAATAGAAAATGATTGACATTGTGTATTATCAGAAATTAAAAAAACATAGGAAAAGTGTTTTTTTTCTTTTGTTAGAAAGTTTAATGATTCAATCAACTTACCGTATTTGCTCGATTGTAAGACGACCCCCCAAACTTTGGATATTCCTTTAGGAAAAAAACTAAAAGCCTGAATATAAGACTACCCAATAGGAAAAAAGTTCAACTTGTATATATTCACATGTAAATTGCTTTTTTAATAAAAAAAATTATATCAAAAAATGCATTTCTTGTTTTTATTTCCTTTTTATGTGCCAATGTTGCCTCTCTTTCCCTTGCCCCCAGCTTTGTCTCTCCCCCCCCTTAATGTTGTCTGACTCCCCCCTCGCCTCTGTCTCCCCCCCCCCCCTTGTTTCTCTCTGCCCCCCCTCCCTCCACTTGTCTCTCTGCCCCCCTCCCCCTGTTGCTCTGTCTCTTCCCCCCCCTCCCTCCCCTTGTTGCTCTGCCCCCCCTCCCTCCCCTTGTTGCTGTCTCTTCCCCCTCCCTCCCCTTGTCGCTCTGTCGCCCCCCTCCCTCCCCCTGTCTCTCTGCCGACGACCTCCCCCTCACCTGTAACTCGTTCCCTGGTGGCTAGTGGGGGCAGCCGGAGGATGTCTGCACGAGACGTACAGCTGGTTCGTCATAATAGACTGCCGTGTCGGGCAGCATGGAGGATGTCTGCAACGTATTGTGCAGACATCCCCCAGCTGCCCGATTCTCCCTGGTGGCTAGCGGGGCAGCGGAGGATGTCTGGGCGATGAGCGCAGACCTCCCCTGCTGCCGCCCGGCACGACCGCCGAGACTTCTATGACGAAGCCGGAAGTACCCGGCTTCATCATAGAAGTCCCGGCGGTCGTGCCGGGCAGCAGACATCCCCTGCTGTTAGAGAGGGGAAGCAGCTCTGCTGGGGACCTGGATCCCTGTTTTATAATCTGACCTCAATTTGAGGTCAGATTATAAAACGACCTTGATTATAAGACTATTTTTCAGAAATTGATCAAAGGAGCGCAAGTATCAATTAACAAAAATACAAATTATGTGAAGATAAAAAATGATATGCAACTTCGTGTAAAAAAATCAAAATAAAATATGCAAGTGATCAAACAGATATATACTTATACTTAGATTTATATGTTTATATATTTTTTCTTATTTTTTCACTGTTGATTGGAGATTTCAAATTGATGTATATCTCTCAAAGAAAGAAAAAAAATAAAAGATAATAGTGCTTTCTGTCAGACAAGGTGATGTATTGAGTTGAAAAATATGGACAGTACTCACGAATTTAAGAGCATTATACTGCTCTCTTTTTAGGCAAATAAGGAGATCCCTGGCAGTATGTAGGGAATCATGATGTCAGCTGCTTTGCACGAGGGCTCTCCCGATGTTTAGTATCCAATCATATATAAAAAGGAAAATGCCACCATAGTAAAGTATTGTGCAAACAAGATACTTTAATTAAGGAATAATAATGAAGGCTTACTTAAAAGTCTGTGAGTACAATTACGTAACTCACAGAAGCGCTTGGTTAAAAAACACAGAACTCTGCCTGCAGCAGGTGGTGATCATGTAGCAGGAACAGAAAGCACCAGGGATTTGAAGCAACCGCCGGATAAATCAGCTGTTTTCACAGATCTTCACAGCAGCTGAAATGTACAATGTCACGGAGAGGAGGGGGCATGTCACAGACACGTTTCGCCAAGCGTAAAAATGTAAATTAACAAAGTTGACTAAGATGTCATAGCTGATAGTTTTGAAGAAAAAATAAGGATGTAGATTGTTTAAATGTTATGACCAAGAAAGCTGGAAATGCACTTGGTGTTGGGGATTATGTCCCTGAGAGGTGTAGATCCTTATTAGATTTGTAGTTATATGGGGGACGAGCCAACATTGGACAGGAGAGACATGCTCAGATTCCCCCATGCCCACAAAGAGTAATACAGTGGCATATGTGCAGACCTGACACTCCAATGGCAGGTTCCCAATGATGCCTCACATTACAGTAAGTGATTTGCTCTATACTGTATTTGCATTGAAACTACTGTATTTCACAAGAGCTGAGACTTTAATATCTTTTTGGTGAAAAAAATCTGTTATCAGAAATGATCCAAAATACTTCTGGTCCCAAGCATTTTTGATAAGGGATACTCAACCTGGTCCACCTTCTTCAGGGATATCTACTGTACTTTTTTTTTTTTAATTTAAGTTTAAAAAAAAAAAAATTGAAAAGGAATCCAATGTCATAGAAATTTAGGAGGTACTGGACATTATTGTATTGTATTTCTTTACCACATGCACCTATATCCTGTAATTGTTTGTTTGTACTTCTTTATACAGGTTGGGAAGGGATGTTGTGCAGCTCTTAAGGCCCTGGGAGGCATTGTACATGTTACCGAGATCGACCCAATCTGTGCTCTTCAGGCTTGGTAAAGTGTTAATTAACATTATTCAAAAACAGCAGTAGTTTTATAATACAAATATATCTTATACAGTTTTTGAACTACAGGGAATAAAAACTGTTTTTTATAGCTTATACTGTTAATGTAGATAAAAAAGTATCTATATAGTGTGTCTGTGGTGTCTCTTGTTTGACAATATATTTTAGAAAAGACTACTACCTCCACTTAATTGGGTGTTTAAATACTGACGCCTCTTTAGAACATGGTTGAAACCCCAAGGGGTGTAGTGTCTGCATATTGGCATACATAAGTAGTCTTGGATCTAATTATATGCGATCATGGTGGTTTGGGGTGCATGGTAGCTGGTTAAATACCATAATGTTTGGGGGGGCCCAGAAGTGAATTAACCCCTTGCCGACACGGGACGTGCTAGGTCCGTCCTGTGTGGCAAGACGTTAGTGACACAGGACGAACCTAGTCCGTCCTGTGTCAAAACGGGCACTGAAAGCGGATTTTTTTTACACTTTCAGTGCTCAAACGGTATTGAAACGATGCTTCCGTATGGAAGCATCGTTCAATACTGAAAAAAATCCCCGTCAGCATTTCGATCACTCCGGAGAGCGATTGAAATTCCGGTTTTAAAGGCACAGTGCCTTTAAAACAACGGGCATTAAAAAAAGAGCATAGGAAGCAAATGTAATCGCTTCCTATGCTCTGTAAGTGTTGCTGATTGCCTCGCAAGTCGAGGCAATCAGTAACACAAAAAAAAAAATGCACTATCTTGGTCACCTATACATGTGTGGTATCCCTGTACTCACTATATATTGCTGAACACATACTGAGGTGTTGTTTGGCACTGATACATAACAGGCGCTGTAAATTCATGCTCGAAGTACAATGTATGTGGAAACAAAACAAAACAATTAAAAATTTGACAATGGCTAGTGGTAGAATTAGTGCATGGAAAGTGTTAAAATACTACCATTTGAAATACCCTAGGGTGTCTAGTTTTCAAAAATATATGGTTTTGTGGGGTAGAATACACTTTCTGGCTTCAAAAATGTCGCAAATGGGACATGGGCGCAGGTTTTCTGCATGTCAAAATTCCAAGTTGGAAAACCAAAAAGCGCACCTCTCAAATGTGGCCATTTTACCACCAAATAACCTAACCAACCTATACATTTGGTGGTATCCCTGTACTCAGGAGATGTTGCTGAACACATATTTAGGAGTTGTTTGGAAATACCCCTTCACACTTTCAGGTAATGATTACCTAAATTGGAATCTATGTGAAAAATGTAAAAAAAAATATTTTGCTGCAAACTTTGGCAAAGGTTGGTGGTAAAATGGCTACATGAAATGTGTCAAAATACCTCAAGTTAAATCCCCTGAGTTGTCTAGCTTTCAAATATATGTACATGTGGGGGGGGGGGGGTCATTCATGGATTTAGTACAGATATCAGTGTTACAATATCCCTATCGCTAATTTTGAAAAAAAGGATTTTGAAATAGCTTTGCACTACTTATAGTTCTGGCCCTGTAACATGAATTAAAAAGCACAAAAACATAAAACCTGGGCTATTTCTGAACTCAGTTAAATTAAATTAAAAAAAAAAAAGCCCTTCTTATGATGATAAAAACGATATATAGTTTGTGTGGGTACACTAAATGAGACAGAAATAAATAGCTGATTTTTTTTTTTTTTTTTTAAATAAAGCAGTGCGAATTATTGATAACTTTAACTGCAAATTGTGCGTCAATGCTATGAGAAAATAAATGTTTAATATAAACATTTTAAATATATTTAGTGACCCACCACCATCATGTACTATAGTGAAAATTCCAACAATAAAAAGAGTGGACAGTATAACGGGCCGTTATATTAAAACAAGGAATGCATCCTCACTGGCACACCCCAGTACAAAAGATAGATATATAGATAAATATATATATATATATATATATATATTTTTTTTTTTGGCAGTACTATAAACCTATACTAAGATTGTAGCCAATTACCATATACATTGTGTCAATATTGTATGCTAGAAACATTTTTGTATATATTGGTTGCAATTGTAGTATCTGCAACCGTAGTTTGAACTTACTGGGAGTGTGACATGAAAACTCTTGAATGAATTCCTTACATTTTAATATCTTACAAAATACCAGACTTTTACAGATTGCGGTTGTTTGTAGCTGCCTTGGAAACCCCTTGTGACTCTCTATTGAATTTATTTAATTGTTGTGGGGCAGGAAGAGCATGAAGTTGTCCAAACAAAGCACTGTCACAGCAATTGGATGTGCCAGAGGGAGCTTGTGCATAGACACCAGGAGTGCCTCAGCCCAGAGGCACTCAGCCATGTCCGTCTCAGTCCAGTCGTGGTCTGCTTGCGGGCATACTGTGATCAGAACTGCAGGACGTGCCAGCAATCTTTAGACGCCCGATGTTGGCAAGGAAGTTTTTCCTGAGACGTGCCTGGCACGTCTTTAGCTGCAAAGATGTTAAAATATGTAGACACCAAATGTAGATCAAAGACTCTCCTTACATATACGTATGTACCATAATCTTTCTGTTCAACATCTACTTGTTGTTCTAATATACTAGAGGTCACAAGGGCATTCCACCATATTAACCACAAATTTGGCAGAACATATCAGAATCAGGTGCCTCAAGATGGAAAAGACACATTTAGTTGTAAAACTAACAAAATATATGGTTTTTCAAGGACAGACGTCACAATGAACACAATTGCCACATTTGTTCCAACACCTTATTGGACTCCAAAAAAAATTCCAAGATATTTCTTAACATTTTAAATTTATGAGGGTGTGCAATACTGTCTCAAATACATGGCCCAAACAACAATGAGGATGGCATAGTGCAGGGGTGTACAAGTTTGTTTTGCAGTGGGCCACTTCACCGTAAATCTATTTGTGCATGTTTCCTTGATAGTAAATGTATGTATGTATACACATACATACATACATACGTGTGGATATATATATATATATATATATATATATGACCGTAACATGCAGTGTGAGTGTATCACAGATTCCCCAGTAAGACAGCAGCAATAAAAAAAACTCTCATTCAATGCACACACATTTACATGTGAATAAACAAATACGCAGTCCCACTTCCACATACGCACACACACACACATTCACACATAGTCCCACTTCCACATTCACACATAGTCCCACTTCCACATACACACACAGTTCCACATACACACACATGCACACACAGTTCCACATACACACACATTCACACACAGTCCCACTTCCACACACAGTCTCACTGCCACTTCCACACACAGTCTCACTTCCACATCCACACACTGTCACACTTCCACACGCACATAGACATTGCTTCTTTTTTTTTTTTTTTTAAGAACCCCCCTCCCCCAGCATGTTAGATGGTTTGTTCCCCCTCCCTGCTTGTTTACCTTTATCTGCAGGGGGGGATTGTTCCATCTGTGGAGGTCCTATTCTTCATCTGAGCACCGGGATGTCACTGACACCCGGTGCTCCATCGGGGTCAGAGTGCGAGGGGCGGAGCTTTTTCCCCTGCGCGAGGGGAGAAAGCTCAGCCCCCCTCATAATCTGACTCTGTTGAAGCACCGGGTGCACACTTTTGTTGGACACCTGTTGGGCCGCACTGGGAATGCACTATGCCATGGGCCGCATGTTGGACGCCCATGGCATAGTGCATTCTCCAAACAGCGTGGCTGTCCCCACACCATGCTAAGCTGCAGATCCCGCTGCGTGCCCAAACTTGCTTAATTGAGATCATGTTTTAAACACTTAGTGACAGAGGTTGTTTTTACACTTCTGCATTGCTTGTGTTTAGCTGTAATATTAATTTTCTCATTTAATGTACCCACACATTATATACGGCTTTATCACCATATAAAGGGCTTTTCTTCATGATATCTTATAGTTTACAAAACAAATCAGATGATGAATTATTTAAAAATTAAAAACACTTTTTCTTACTTTTGATGTTAAAATATTTTTGCATAATTACAAACTGTAAAAAAGGCCCCATCTTAATAGTTTCTAATCCATGACACAGTTTAGGAAGTGTCAACTTATAGGTTAAATTCTCATTCCTTTATGCATGTTAAAATGTAATGTCTTTCCTTTTGCTGTTTCCCCTTTTATTTCCAGTATGGAGGGTTTTCGGGTGGTAAAGCTTAATGAAGTCATTCGACAAATGGATGTGGTCATCACTTGCACAGGTAATCAGGAAACTTACCTTACCCAGCCCATTACTACTGTGATGTTCTGTAATCTTGATTTTTAAGTGGAGAACAAGAAGAGGTGTATTACTAGAACAAGAAACAAAAAAGACCAGTGTATGTAAACTTACAATGAAATGAATTCAAAGGGCAGACTAGAGTTGTCTTTTAGTTCTTATCTGGTATAATGATCTACAATTCCTGGCCTGCTTTATGAAATGCACCGACAGTATCTAGTAACAGCTCTGCTCTTTTTTTTCTTTTTTTTTTTTTAACTTCAGTTCCTTCAACACTGTTCAGCAAGGAACATTCCTGAGATATTTTGATCAATTCTAACATGGTACCAGGACACGACTCCTGCATATATTAGGCCACACATTTATCCTGCGTTAGATGGTTACGATTGTATTTAAATGTTGAAAGAAAGTTTCTCAACATGATTACACCACCAGTGGCTATTACCATTGGCACAAGGCCAAACAGGATCCAGTCTACTCAAAACTCTAACACAATTATCTGTATTTTACAATTAATCCTAATGGGCAAAAAGTTTCCAATGATTTGTCCCACCATGTTTGACATGGAGAATCATACAACAATAAGAGTGGTGTTTTGCCAAGACAAAACAGGTGCTGTTTAAGGAAAAAGTGTTAAAATACTCGTGGTAACCATAGAAACCAATGTAGTGGTAGTTTGCTCCAAATTTAGCACTTTTGGCAAATGTTTTGCCTTGATAAATCTGCCCTTAAGTCCATTAAATCGTATCCTCCACCAGAGGCGTTGCTAGGTTTCCAAAAGATCTGGGGCTATAGCCCATAAGACTTTTTTAGTTTTTTATATGGAACCATACGGGCACTTACCAATATATGCTCATCGATCTGAGCTTCATGCCAGTTTTGTAATTTAGGAGCCTTCACAGGGCCGGTCCTTCAATGGGGCAGCTGCCGCAGGCGGCACCCTGGCAGGGGCGGCACTTTGCTGCTCTATGCAGCAGTCTTTTTTTTTTTTTCTTGTGTCCAGGGGAGCTTGATTGAAGGAGGTCTCAGCCAATCAGGTGAGACTTCTCAACTCTCCTGATCGGCTGAGAGTTCCGAAGCCTCCCATGATTGGCTGAGACCTCTATCACACTGAGCTCAAAGCAAAGAGATGCCTGCAGCAGGTAAGTTAAAAACTGACAGTGTGTGAATGAGTGTGTGTATGTCAGTGTGAGTGTGTGCATGTCAGTGTGAGTGTGTGCATGTCAGTGTGAGTGTGTGCATGTCAGTGTGAGTGTGAGTGTGTGCATGTCAGTGTGAGTGAGAGTGTGTGCATGTCAGTGTGAGTGAGAGTGTGTGCATGTCAGTGTGAGTGAGAGTGTGTGCATGTCAGTGTGAGTGAGAGTGTGTGCAAAAAAAAAAAACTGACTGGTGTGTGTGTGTGTGTGTAACTGGCTGTGTATGTGACTTACTGGATGTCTGTGAGGTGTGTATGTGAATGTCTCTGTGTATGTATGCTTTTCTGATGTGCCATTGTCTGGCTCCTACATTTTTTTGCTGGCTCCTAAAACTAAATAAAATTTGTCAAGCACTGATATAAACATAAATCCTTCCTATGCTGTTTGGCAGTCCTGTAATAAAACATGTCACACATACACATAACACACATGTGTGACGTTAGTTATTACAGGACTGCTAAACAGGATAGGAATGATTTATGATTTATTTATATATATATATATATATATATATATATATAGCATAAATCATTATGCATATATAAAATAAATCAATTATTTACATCCACCTTTGTGTATTTAAGCTATATATTGTTGGTTTGAGGTTCCTTATTACAGGACTGCCAAACGGTATAGGAAGGATTTATGAGATATATATATATATGTAACATAAATCCTTACTATGCCGTTTGGCAGTCCTGTAATAAGGAATCTCAAACCAACAATATATAGCTTAAATACACAAAGGTGGATGTACATAAGTGACCCCCAACCCTCCCCTCTCTCCACCATACCCGGAGCTTACCTGAGTGGGAATAGACCTGCTCTGTATCTTCCACACGGTGACAGCCTGCAAGGATTCCTTCAGAGCTGCTTCATTGTCCCACGTGGAGCTTCCTTCACATCCCTGTGATGATGCTGTGTAAAAGCCCTGCACTGATAGGATGCTCAGTGATGTGTCAGCCAATCAGTGCAGGGCTTTCACACACCGTAATGATGCTGTGTAAAAGCCCTGCACTGATTGGCTGACACATCACTCAGCCTCCTATCAGTGTAGGGCTTTCTCACACTGTCTGTGTGATGTCAGGGGGCGGAGCTATAACGGAGCTGCAGAGACTCGGGGCTTTGCTCATTACATTCGGGGCTTCAGCCCCCTTAGCCCACCCCTAGCGACGCCTCTGTCTTCCACATTCCAAAGTCATTCTAGTGGTAAAAAAAAAAAACCTTAACCTTTTGACTATGTCTGCATGGTTTATATATTGAGATGCAGTCACATGATACTATATTAATAAGCAGATTTACCTAATTTAATGGCCTTAGAATTATAATTTGATGTTAACTGCTGAGTGAGCTGTGGAAATAGATATTTTATGTTTTAGTTGGCTTTTAATTTGAATTATTGAAACTGTGATAAACTACCATTTGAAAGGTGAGAACTAACCATTCTTGTTAGGAGCATTTTAATAACTCAAAGTTTTCGTTGTTGAACAAAATTTAGAAGACAAATGTCAGAAAAAAAAGGAAGTTATGTTTAATTGGAAGATTAATCAAATGTAGGGATTTTAAATATAAATGCTTTAATGAAAGAATGCACCTAACTGTGCCCTTTCCTGCTTAGATTTAGCTCTGTCAAGGGACAGACATGTTGTTTAGAATCCTGGGTCAGATGAAGGAAGATCTAACCCAAGATGTCCGTCCCTTGATAGTGCTCAATAAGGTACTCTATTAGTATTCTTTCACTGAAGCATTTCTATTTAAAATGCCTGCATTTGATGCAATCTTTGAATTAAATATAACTATATTTTTTTGCCCACACTTGTCCTATTAAACAAATAATTCATAGTATTACAAACTATGACTTAACATTTTTCTTATGCATTATTGCTCAAAATTCTGTTTTGGTAATCTGTTTTAACACGTTTAAAGTACAACTGTAATGTATTCAGATATAATATATATTATGCAGTAGATGAGGTATGCAAATTTTTGTTGGGAAATCTTCCTTCATTCACCTTCTGGAAATGATGTTACAAAATTGAGGCAGGACACATCTATAAACATAACGAAGACATGTATAGTTTAATACAAA
Source organism: Pelodytes ibericus (assembly GCA_036172795.1). Taxonomy (NCBI): domain Eukaryota; kingdom Metazoa; phylum Chordata; class Amphibia; order Anura; family Pelodytidae; genus Pelodytes; species Pelodytes ibericus. The sequence goes on along the minus strand of CM069857.1, from coordinate 107,430,649 downwards.
TATTTTTCAGGGTATACTGTCATATTTAGAAAGTAGCTTGGAGTTACTCAATTGAGCTATTTAAAGTACAACTGTTTGTTTGTTTGACTAGGTAATAAAAATGTTGTGACGCGAGAGCATCTGGATCGCATGAAGAATGGATGTATTGTGTGCAACATGGGACACTCCAATACTGAGATTGATGTCGTAAGCTGGGATAACAATCTGATATTTCACTGACTTGTTTATGATTTTCCCTCTGTTAATCTTTTTAATTCATGTACATTATTGACTTTTAAATACTAAAAGGTGATGATTTTATAAATGGGTTGCAAAAATGGCCAAAGTGGAGATTTTTTTTCAGTTTCACTACACAGGCTGAGTGGCAGATGTGATCTTGTACCTAGCACATGCACAGTGCTGTACATGACCATGTGGCTTCACAAGACCTGTTGCATGTGTACAGAAGTAGTGATTCACATGGCTGGACACACATTTGATTCTTAACAAGAATCATAATTTTGATGCAGAAACCACCTGTACTATGTATCGGTAGTAAATACTACCAGGTGCAACAAAGTTACTTTTTAACTAACAATTTAGTTTGTTTCCCCTGATTTATTTAATTATTTGTTGTTTTTTTTGGTAGTGGCGAGATGAGGAAAGTAATGCGTTTTAGCTGCTTTACTAATATTAAGAAAGTCCATTCAAATATAATTAATGCTACTTTAGCAATGATTTTTCAAGAGGTAGCTCTCAGTGGAGGGAAAACTGTCATGCTTGTCACACAATAATTATTCATATGAATCTCATTTTCAGACCAGCTTGCGTACACCTGAGCTGACCTGGGAGCGGATACGGTCTCAGGTAGACCATGTAATCTGGCCAGATGGGAAAAGGATAGTTCTGCTGGCTGAGGTACACACTGATGGGAAGCTTTCCTGGGACTGACATTAATTTCATATTAAAATATACATATATTATTAAGTTTTTGTTTATAATATATATGTGTGTGTGTGTGTGTGTGTGTGTGTGTGTGTATGTATGTATGTATATATATATATATATATATATATATATATATATATATATACACGCACACATGAGATATATATAGATATATATCTGTGTGTGTGTATATATATATATATATATATATATATATATATGTGTGTATATATATATATATATATATATATATATATATATATATATATATATATATATATACATACATACACACACGCACACATGATATATATAGATATATATATAATATATGTGGAGTGTGTGTATATATGATTATATCTCTCTCTCTCTCTCTCTCTCTCTCTCTCTCTCTCTCTCTCATTCATTCATTCATTCAATAAAATATCGGTAATTATCTGGACTAACATCGCAATCCCACTTAGATCGTAATGTTAGCCATGGACCCCAAGCCCCTAAGCGGAGCTTACCTGTATGATTTGGTCACATTAAATGGAAATATTATGCAGAGGAACTTAAAAATAAGGAGAGGCAAGCACTCCCCTAAACAAGCATCTATCATGAAGGGCGGTGCTTAAATGCTACTGAAAAATATTCATATGTATGGCTGTATTATCCCACTCTATAATTTACCAAAATAGGCTAATCGAATAAATGACTTATCATGTAGAGGGGAAGATCATTAAAAAAAAAAAAAATAAGTAAATAAAAATAAGACAGAAAAAAGATTTCTCTCATTTATCTTGAATGTTTAAATTAACTTACCATTCCCTTGGAGAGAGATTGGATACCTGATGCATATATACGAAAGATGCTGGGTATGGTAACTATGCATGTTCCCGGACATAAAATTAGCGGTTCAATTACAGGAAATAAAATTGCAACTGATTTGTGATTTTATAATTAACATACATATTTATTTGTGTCTTAGTTTGTACATAAAATATAAATATATCACCTTGTTTACAGGGCCGACTCCTCAATCTCAGTTGCTCAACCATTCCTACTTTTGTTCTCTCTATAACGGCTACTACAGAGGTAAGTTTCAAATATACACTCTGTGTTTTTGGGGTAGATTACTTTTTTGCCCAAAACATTAAAAACAATTAAAATCTGTTCTAAAATAACCTATAAAATGTTACAAAGAAGATATTCACAACTAGTGGTGAGATTTGGGCCGGTGGCAGAGGGGGACACACGGGGGGGGTTGGGTTCCTCATCTTTATGGGAGTTGTGATCACCTCCTTAGGCTCCCGTGTGTCCCCCGTGTCTGACTTCCACTTACTAGCATAGCATGTCACTGATAGAAGTTTTAGCAACTATACAGTGATTGCAATGCTAATAAGTGACAATAATAAGTAATACGCTTCTACTTTACCTGCAACGCAGCTGATCTGAAGGGGGCATGAGGTGGTGTGTGTCCCTCGTACATGCACTCTTCTGGCAAAGTCACGGCTGAATGACAGCTGTAACATTGTGCGCATGCGCTGTGGCGCGCGATGAGTGAATTCTATTACGCCTGTGCAGTAGAATTCACTCGAGAAATTTGTCAGAACACTGGAACATATTTTGTTTTAACACATAACATATCATTTGTTTCCCATATTTCTTAGTTTGATCCATGAAATAATGTAATTTATGTGGCTAACGGTTACAATAGTCTAAACACAAGCCGCAGTCCGACAACAACTGTGAAACATGAAATATTTTTTTTTTTTTTTTTTAAATAAGCTGCTATTGTGAGTCATAAATAGCAATGTAAGTTTTGGTGTCACAAAATAAATGTAGTATTTCAATATAAAGCGAAACATTAGTATTCATCAAAATTATTTCTCTAAAGTATCGTTTGTTGAAATTTAGGTAATCCAATTTAAAGAGGCACTAAACAAAACTGTGTTCATATATAATATATATATATATATATATATAATTTCTGCAAATTACCATTCAAAATATATCCAATAGTATTTGTCAAAAAATAAAGGCTTGGGAGAAATCATTTTTGTGAAGTTGCTGCTTCACTAAGATGGTCGCTAGTGGTGTGTCAATCATATAGGATGGGAGGGAAGAAAGTGTTAGTGAGTAGAAATTAAAATGAGAATGTATATGTGAATGCTAATCTGAATGCAAATGAAAGTTCATATGAACAACTAGGAAGTATTACACTGTAGTAGTGCTCAAAAGGATTTTGTTCATAGGTTAGATGCTCACCGACTGGAAGGATGAACTCAAATTGCATTGCTGCGTAGGTAAGGTTGCCACGCAGCCACTATTTAAAAATTGCTTTGTGGCCAATGTTAAGTCTGTGGATGCATTAGCATGGCATTTTTCTTTTTAAAAGACAACTATATTTTGTATCCATTTGTGCTACTTATGTAGAGAGAGACGACCCCTGCTCCATACGCACCCCGATTAGACAAGCAGGCCGAGTCTCCGCTCTGATTGGCTGTGCTGACAGCACGTGCCAGTTTTCTGAGGGTAAAACAGCGTGTGTCTGTAATGATACACATCGGGTTTACTTAGGGGAAGGGGGACACTATTTATTAACCTTAGATTCTTTTAAAGAAGCAAGGGCTGTATTTTAAAAATATCCTCTAAAGTAGATTAGGTCTGTTTTGGAAATTCCTAATAATTTCCCTCTGCGTTGAAATGTTGTTTCCCATCACAATACACAACTAGCGTGTATTGGTAAAAAAATAATTTCATTACATAGGTTGATGTCCAGTGACCACTTTATTAGGTTAGTAATTGATTGACATGAATTGGATTCAGCAAGGTGTGATCTGTATATCACATCAGAAATTGAGATTTGTCTGACAAACAGGATGGATTAAAATCAATATTATTTTTTTAAATTTTTTTAAATCAAAACAAAAATTAGATGTTTTTTAAATCAAATTTATTTTAATTAAATGCTGTTGGAGGAAAAAACTATCTAAAGATAGTTTTAAATTTCAGGGTACGTTATAGTTCAGATGTTATTCAAATAGAACTTGGTTATGTAACATAAGGCTGTATATTCATGCAATATTTACATTTTTGGTCAACTAATTCAATTAATACAAGCTATCCAAGCTGAGATAACATGTACTCTTTCACCGTACAACTGGTAAAAAATAAACAAGGTTCATGAAAATACCTTTTAACCCCCCTAGTGACAAGACTTTTTTGCCTTGACTTTCCCTTGGTGACAATGGCTGTTTTAACATTACTGAGGTGTTTGTGTTGAACTGTAATTTTGTTCCCTCTCATTTAGTGAACACACACAAATTATATATTGTTTTTTTCGGCATCAGTTGGACTTTCATTTGATACCATTATTTTGATCATAACGTATAATTTTATGTGAAAAAAAATTATTTCTTTTTTATTTTCTGACTTTGATTTGAAAAATCTTATACTCCTCTACAAAACAGAGCACAAAACCCTGCTAAATAGATTCTAATTGTCCTGAGTTTAGAAATACCCCATGTTTTTATGTTCAGGTTACAGGGAAATAATTATAAGCAGTGCAATGCTATTTCCAAAAAAAATGTCCCCAAATTATCGATACTAACATTGTAACACTGATATTGGTCATGAATCCCTGAATTACCCCCCACATGTACATATTTCTCAAAACTAGACATCTAAAGGTATTTAACGAGGGGTATTTTGACACTTTTCATGTAGCCATTTTACCACCAATCTTTGCCGAAGTTTGCACACATGTAAAAAATATTTCTAGCCGAGTGGAAGCCGGCCAATGTATTTTACCCCCATCAAACCATATATTTTTGAAAACTAGACACCCTAGGGTATTTCAAATGGCAGTTTTTTTTAACACTTTCCATGCACTAATTCTACCACCAGCCTATGGGTAATCATTTTGTGTGTGTTTTTTTGCACATTCACTGCACTTTAGGAGTACATTCACAGATTCTGTTAGGTGTTAGTCAAACAACACCTCAATATGTATTCAGCAACATCTCCTGAATACAGGGATACCACCCATGCATAGGTTTGTCAGGTTATTTGGGGGATAAAGGGCCACAATTGGGAGGTGCGCACTCTGAATTTTAGACTTGGAATGTTGACGTGCAGACAACCTGCGCCCATGTCCCATTTGGCACATTTTGGAAGCCGGCCAATGTATTTTACCCCCATCAAACCATATATTTTTGAAAACTAGACACCCTAGGATATTTCAAATGGTAGTTTTTTAACACTTTCCCGGTACTAATTATACCACCAGCCTTGGGGTAGTAATTGTTTGTTTATTTTTACATACACTGTACTTCAAACAAAATACAAAGATTCTTGTATGTGTCAGTGTCAAATAACACCCCAATATGTGTTCAGTTACATCTCCTGGGTACATTGATTCCACCCATGCATTGGATTGTTGGGATGAAATGCCAAATTTGTGACATATGCAGACATTTTTCTAATTTGTCATATTCTTTTACCCATCTTCTTTTGGAGACTTTTTCGCAGACACTGTGCAAATTATTGTAAGTGTATATATTTCATAAGTTGACACCCCAGGGTATTGTATATGGGGTGTATTGATGCCTCTGATGGAACCATTTAGTCAAAAAAATTGAGAGAACATGTGTGGTGGTAATTTTTCAATCTTGGATTTTCCACCCACATTCCTTTTTGATGGTGATTTAGGAGAGCCTGTTATAAATTACCACAAGAAAAAAACTCCAGGTTGTTTTCTGCAAGGCCCCCTGAGTATACCTATGCCCCCCATGCATAGGTTTGCCAGGATTTTTGGGAAGGTTGAGGTTGACATGGTCATTTGGATTGAATTTGAGTTATTTGTTTGAATAGGTCTATCTTCATCTTGGGGACTTTTGCATGCCCCATTTAGGTCTTTTGCCATGAAAGCGTACATATTTAGAAAGTTTTCACCCCACGTATTGCATACGGGGTGTATTGATGTGTCTGATGCAACTATTTTATCAAAAACAATAATGGAGTAAGTGTGTGGTAGTAATTTTTCAATCTTGCTTTTTACACACACTTTTTTTTATTGTGATGTAGGAGAACATGAAGTAAAAGAATAAAAAAAATCTGATATAGGAACAGTAAAAAAAAAAACATTAAAAATGGGCTACGGTGTGATACACAAGATCCCCGAAATGACCTGGAGCTGGAACTGCAAAAATGTCAGTCTCATTCCGAGGTTTGCTTTTTTGCAGAGCAAAAAAAACATTGTGGGTTGCTATCTGCATTAGGTAAATTGCCACCTTCTTGTACCACGCTTTTGATTTCCTCATGATGAGGTAGGGCTGTAGCAGCTGATCTGAGAGATCAACCCCACCCATATGCTTATTGTAGGCCCTGATGCACACTGGCTTTCTGGTGACCTCAGCTCTGCCACGTACAGTGACCTCCACAGTCCTTTCAGTATGGATGGTGCTGAGAAGACACACATCCTTGTCTCTGTACTTTACAGCCAAGAGCTCCTCTTGGCTCAGAGCTGAGGTCTCCCCCCTTCTTAACCGGGTTTGTGCCAGATCTTTGGGGAAACCTATGTGGTTCTGGCGTACAGTACCGCATGCTACTGTATCAAAGCAGTACAGTAGCTTGAACAAAGGTACACTTGTGTAGAAGTTATCTACATACAAGTGGTACCCTTTGTTAATAAGGGGGAGTATTATGTCCCAAACGATCTTGGCACTGGTTCCCAGATGTTCTGGGCAACCTGCAGGGTCAGGGTGGCAATCCCTCATATACCTGGAAGGCCTGAGTGTACCCATTCTCGCTATCGCAAAGTTTATACACCTTGATCACATACCTGGCGCGCTTGGAAGGAATATACTGTTTGAATCCCAACCTTCCCTTTTATTTCATCAGGGATTCATCAACAGATATATTCTTCCCAGGTGTATAAACTTCTGCAAACCTGGCAGCGAGGTGGGTAATCAGGGGGCGGATTTTGAACAGCCTGTCAAACTGGGGGTGCTCTCTAGGGGGGCACAGGCTGTTATTACTGAAGTGCATGAAATGCAGGAGTGTTTCAAAACGCAGCCTAGGAATTGTTTGAGGGAAAATTGGGGTGCTGCATATAGCGCTAGTGCTCCAGTAGGAGCGGAGTGAGGGCTTCTTGATGATGCCCATCAATAAAGTGAGTGCCCAGAATTTCAGAAATTCTGGCACATCAATGGGGGTCCAGTTCAGCTTTCCTAAAAAAGACTGCGGGTTAGCAGCACAGTACTGCTGGGCAAAAATATTAGTTTGGGAGACAATGTCCCCCAAAAGGTCATCCCCCAGAAAAATGTGCACAAACAGCAGGGGGGTAAAACCTGTGACATCAATATTGATGCCAGGAACTGCAGTGAAAGGAGGGATAGTTGGCCTATAGCGATTAGACGCTACCCACTCCTCAGCAGCACTGACAGCCGGAGTCTCGTGACTCCTTGTGGCAGGGGGACCAGCAGCCACTGATACATCAATAGATGATGTATCAGTAAACTGATCAGGGTCAAAATCTGACCCTGACTCAGTGGCCTCAGAATCTGAGGCGAGGATGGCATAGGCCTCCTCAGCACTATACATGCGCTCAGACATATAAAAAATAAATAAATAAAGATTTACTTTACAATCACCCCCTAGCGGGTATAATTACCCCTAGCCGGTTTAAAAAAAAAAAAAAGATGCGGACTCCAAAAATGCAATCGCAATGCTCAACGGCAAGGAAGGGGTTATATTGTAATATATTACAGTAAAAAAAAAAAAATTATCCCCTAAAAATGCACAGACAGCAAAAATATGTGTACACGGTGATCAAAGGCAGGGAAGGGGTTAACACACAGGAAATGGCTTTGAAAAAAGCCTTTGGGTCTCACAATTTATTAAATATATAAATTTACTGACTGACTTACTAACTCTTACAATACTGATCTGTCTCTCTCTCGCAAAACGCAAGTGAGGAGAGGGAGGCAGATCTATACTGGTCAGAGTCAATATTGATAAAAATTTCTCTGACCAGACAAACCCCACCTACTTTCACCTCTATTGGCTGTTACTGATTGTCTCTCTGATGAGACAATCAAGTAACACCTCTAGGGCAGCACCATCGTGGCCAAGATCAGGACTTTTTTTTTTGTATTTTTGTGTGTTGCTGACTGCCTTGACTTGTTAGGCATGTCAGCAACACACACACAGCGCAATAGGAAGCGATTCAATTCGCTTCCTATTCTCTTTACCACAGCCGACGGTTTTAAAGGCTCTGCGCCTTTAAATCCGCCATTTTTAATCGCTCACCGGAGCGATCTGGCGGTGATTTCAGTATTGCACAATGCCTCTCTACCGGAAGCATTGTAGCAATACACTGGAGCACTGAAAGTGACATAAAAAGTCACTTTCAGTGCTCTTTTAACCACCACCCATTTTAAAGGCACTGTGCCTTTAAAACCGGCATTTAAATCGCTCTCTGGAGCGATCAAAATGCGGGTGGTGTTTTTTTTTTTGTATTGCACAATGCTTCCAAGTGGATGCATTGTAGCAATACCGAAAAAGCACTGAAAGCGATTAAAAAAAAAAAAAATCTTTCAGAGCTTGTTTCAGCACAGGACGTTTCAGGCACATCCTTTGTCGGCAAGGGGTTAATCCCATTGTTCTGAAAATCTATATACAAACAAAGAACCCATTGCCTTCACGCATTACCACTTCAAATGCATCCTACATAACCATGATGGTCAACATTTCTGGTCCTGAGTTCCTAGTTTTCTGAATGAAACCCAAGTTACAGACCTCAAAGTGCCACTTCTTTAAAACAAACAATATAGGCTTCCCTGTAAAACACACTATATAAATAAAGAAGATTTGCACACAGGACTCACCCCAGTGACCAGCACCCAGATTTTCACTCACAGGACTTGCTCCGGCAGCCTGATGATGCCGCCTTTTTCACTGAGCCAAGGTATGTCACGTGATATCCGCTGTTGTACAATGGAATGCTGTCCAACTATAACATTACCGCACAAACCACCTGTCCATGATGTCAACAGCCTGGCCACAGTCCTCGACATAAGGCTTTGAGTGCCGGTTGTGGCACACATGCCATAGGTTCGCCCTCCCTACTAGATAATGTTATTGCTTTAGTTAACTCAAACTATTTAAGTATTACTCCAAATACGAGTAAGTAACCTATTAAACTAAACTCACTTCTGTTTTAGCTGTTTTACTAATTTGACAGGTTATTTAAGTATGAAATCTACATTCAATTTAAATTTTAAAAACATGGTTTAGATCAGTTTTTCTTACCAACTAGTGATTTCAATCAAATCCACCCCTCTGACAAATCTATGCAATAGTTCATGTTTTGGTTATCAAGTGTACACTGAAGTCATCTTCCTGTACCAGGTTCACAATACCTGGCATGGTATTTTCCTATTGTTTGCAACCTGCTTAGAGTCACTGTTTTCAGAGATCCCTTTCTCCATACATATGTAGTTGCTTGAGTAGTTTTTGGCCTTTGTCAGCTTTGACAAGTGTAGCCATTCTCCTCATGTTTTAAAAATTAACCAGGTGCCTTTTGCCCACAAATCTACCACTCATTGGATTTTTTTTTTAGGGTTTATTATACCATTCTCTGAAAAATTATAATCCTTTTCTACTGTACCCCAATTACCCATATTTGACATCAACAGACATACCATGATCAAAGTCTGTTATATCAAGCTTTTGATTTGTTCTAACCTCTGGTCAAAGAACAATAAACCTTTTTGATCATGTGTATGTGCTTTATATATTGAGTTACATGATGAACACAAATAGTTAAAGTGGCCACTGAGTGTATGTATGATTGCGTGTGAACTGTCTCTCTTCTCTGTATGTTGGCATCACTTAAGATAATCAGGTAACATGTTTGTTTTTGTTTTTTTCATTAAACATATAAAACACCAGGGTTACTTTATAAACTACTGGACAGGTGTCACATGGAAGCAGTATCCTCTTTTGGTCATGAGAGGCTCAGAACTGTATAAATGCTTTTAATCAGACAGAAGTTCATTTCTAGAAGGAGACACAGAACATAACTAAAGAGAGCAGATCCCCATATAGGCCATGAAAGGCTAAAGATGTAAAAAATGTCAGCTCCAAGACCATCCGTTTGGGCCTTAGTTGTACTGCATTAAGGGCATGAACCCTATTAGCCTACCTGATACCTTTTGGTCCCCAGTATCCAAAATGTACCAAAGTGGGATCAGATCCCACACAGCATTAGGCTCTTGTCCCAGGACTAAGTTGTTTATCTGGCACAATGATGCAGCTGCTGCCAGAGCCATTTAGATGTTCAAGATTGTGTGCCCCCTGTCCATGTAGCAAGCCCTCCAAAAGTGAGGGGTGCATGCAGGCTCTTTCCTGGTTATCAAGGGGTCTGGGTAGGGTATATTTTCAGTGAATAGGTATTTTACTGTGTTGGAGAAGGGTGCTTGTTCTACCTTATGCCATAGAGACCTCTCCAATTTTGTAGACCACTGCTTGTAGTTTTGTGCTGTTTTTGGTTGGAAACGGTAGTTGCAGGCAGTTGGATCATAAATGCATAACATTTTCCGTTGCTGTGCAAGCGGCATTTTATCTTTTTGCTTTTGTGTTGTTAACCTTTAGATAACAGCTTTGGCACCTAGCAGTGTAATAGCGTTTTTACATTAGCAGCTAATCTATTAACCAGGCAAATATAACTGTACACATCATGCAAAACAATGTTAAGCGCCTGGGTCCATTCAAGCTATGCTTTCCTCTTGTGGGCTACATTTCTTTGGTTGACCTCCGGATAGGAGGTTAATGTTTAACAAAGGGGGAGACATTTTTTTTTCTTGTGCTTTTGTATTAGACAGTGGCACACATTGAGAGAGAAACATTTAATGTTTTTTTTTTTTAAATTGTAGATACAATTAACACCAGTTTTAATAAAATAGTGTTGAGTGAATTGCTTGATTTTGTACTGTACATATCTGCTTTACAGGCACTGGCACTAATTGAACTGTATAATGCTCCTGAGGGTCGATACAAACAGGATGTGTATCTGCTTCCCAAGAAAATGGGTAAGTCATATTAAGCACTGGGCCTACTGATTTAGAACACATGCTAATATTGTAAATTGTGACGTACGATAAAATATCCTCCAGTATTCAACATGACAACTACTGCATATTCCGTCCATTAATATGCTAAAGATTTTTCAAGCTGTTCTAATGGTTATTGTACATTTCACCCTTAGATGAATATGTTGCAAGCCTGCATCTGCCTTCATTTGATGCACATTTAACAGAGCTTAGTGATGACCAGGCCAAGTATCTTGGACTGAATAAGAACGGACCCTTTAAACCTAATTACTACAGGTAAGACAAGCCACAATACACCAATGCATAATTGATGCACAGCATGTACGGGGGAATATTATGAAGTTTGTGTTTCGGAGATAAACATGTTCGGTTTTTTTTATTCTTCCCCCACCAGATACTGATGCTGCAAGTCATAAACTTACTGTGAATCCTCAAGACTGCTTTAGAAAGAAGAGTCCAGCCTATTTTATGTTTGATTGTTTAACAATGCTGTGATGTTCTTGTCTTTGGTTCTCTGTATCAGTTTTGCATGTTTTCCTCTTCTCACTTGGAAAGGAAGCCGTTTTTTTTGTTTTTTGTTTTTTTTTAAATTCAACAGAACTCCAGAATTTGGATTTGTATAATCGTCAAAAGTTGTGCTAAACTTTTTAATTGCTCTTGAAAAGGTTAATGAAGCTCTTCAAATTTGTCTGCCTTAATGCACACTAGTACCTCCTTTTAAATTCCTTTTTATGTAGCGCTGATTTTAATAAGTCTGCAAGTGGTACAATCTAAATGAGCCATTTCTTATATACAGTTCTGCTGCCCTTGTGGAACAGACTGGCTTGGTGAATAAATCACATGTTCTAGCTTTAGAATTGTTTCACAGGTAAATGTGATCACACACTTCCGCAATACTAAGGTCAGTATGTTGGCACTTCTCTTAATTTGCATATGACATTTTAATCTTGGCCATTAAGTACTAGATTTGTATTCTTCTCTCTCCATTCATAAATGATAGAATGAAATAGTTTAATGAACAATATATATTCAGTTACAAAACTGTTGTGCTGCAGCATAAACAAGATATAAAGCAATGGCATAAATGTCTCCAGCAGAATCCAAGTTCCATACGCCAGACACTGAAATACAAGCTATGCTGTTTTGGCATTATGGTGTTCAGTTAGACCCATGCCATGCATGTGTTAACTGACTATAGTCATGTCCAATGACTTTTTAATTCAAATCCAGGAATAATGCTTTTGCTTTTCGGTTTCTCAATTCAAATCAGACCCAAGCCATGCAGCCGTGGAGCTCCTTTAGGCTTTTACAGATAATTTAAATGGCATGTTTTAATGATCTGCTTCAGAAAGATTTAATATATAATATGTATAAATAAATGAATGAATGATTTTAATTAATGCAATATTACATTGATCCTTGCAGATAAGCAATACGTAAATAAAGCCATGTTAAGATTATGTGTCTTTTTTGTTGTTAATTATAGTATAGAGAAAGACCTGCGTGAAAAAGTGCACCAAGTTTTTAAACTACATAATGTTCACTGGCGTAACAATAATGGTCGCAACTGTGATGGGCTTGCCACTCAAGGGGGTCTGAGTGACTCCAGAAACCACTTGTATGTCTGTCAGAGACATGCAAGCTGATCACTGTTCCTTTAAAGTCCAGAGTGGAGGAAATTACCTCACATCCACTTCCTGGATGCTGGATCAGTCTTCATACAGAGTGGAGGAAGAGGAACTCTTCATCTTCTGCTCTCCTCTTTTACTACTCTCCAAGTAAGTCATGTGGGACAAGACTAGCGCCAACAAGCTATTTGGGGGCATGCCCGTCACTGACATACTATGGGGGGGGGGGGGGCAATGATGGCACTGAAACTGTATGGTATTGTCAAATAATGTGGGGGCAGAGCTGCCAGTTGTAACTGATATGATGGCAATTGGCACTGAGGAAAGTGAAGATGTATGGCATCAGTGGTGAAAGGGTGGAGTTTTTTTTTTTCATTTTTGCACTGGGTCCCAGTGATCTCATAGTTACACCCCTGATGAAGTGGCTATGTCATCACAAACCAAGTAGGACTATAAGCAAATGGGAAAGAGATGTGTGACCATTCTGGGTTACAGTCAATCGGGACATTCCATTGCATTGTGTAGGCAGCCCGCATGCCATTTCCAGCCTGGTTGTCATTCACCACATATGCAGGATAACAACGATGACGAGAAATAAACATTGTTTTACAGCTCACAAGCTACTCTAAATTTTAAAAAAATGTGAAACAGCCTAATACACATATTAATTTGTAACTATGTGGCCCAATCCAGGGCCGTCTTTAATAGTGATTGGACCCTGGGCAAGCATTTGCTTAGGCCCCCGGGACCCTGCCCCCTCCCCTGCATGCAATCCCGCCATCCATCGCGATGTTACCCCCCCCACACACACACACACACATATGCCATAATTGTTGTGCCATTCAGATGCCAGTAATATTGTGCCTTTCAGATGCCAGTAATATTGTGCCAGTCAGAGCGCAGTATTATTGTGCCAGTCAGAGCCCAGTAATATTGTGCCATTCAGAGCCCAGTAATATTGAACCATTCAGAGCCCAGTAATATTGTGCCAGTCAGATGCCTGTAATAGTATGCCAGTCAGATGCCTGTAATATTGTGCCAGTCAGATGCCTGTAATAGTGTGCCAGTCAGATGCCTGTAATATTATGCCAGTCAGATGCCTGTACTATTGTGCCAGTCAGATGCCTGTACTATTGTGCCAGTCAGATGCCTGTACTATTGTGCCAGTCAGAGCCCAGGAATATTGTGCCAGTCAGATGCCTGTAATATTGTGCCAGTCAGATGTCTGTAATATTGTGCCAGTCAGATGCCTGTAATATTGTGCCAGTCAGATGCCTGTAATATTATGCCAGTCAGATGCCTGTAATATTGTGCCAGTCAGATGCCTGTAATATTGTGCCAGTTAGATGCCTGTAAAGCCCCAGCCCCCCCCCCTCCCCCTTCCCTAGTACTTACATGAACCTGCTCCGTGTCCCCCGTCGGATGTCTCCTCCATCCAGTCTTCCCTCTTGCACGGAGGAGGGAAACAGTCACCGGATGTGACGCGACGTCACATCCGGCGTCAGTTTTTTTTTGTTTGGTTTTTTTTCGGTCGTCGCATCCATCGGATGCGGCTTGCCGGAAAAAAGCGTTTACAAGCGCAATGCGCTGTGAACCCGGCAAGCAGGGGCTGGGGGCCCACGGGACAGCTGCCTTGGGGCCCCCCAGGAGTAACTGGGCCCAGGGCAGCTGCCCAGTTTGCCCCGCGTTAAAGACGGCCCTGGCCCAATCAATCTTCCAGCTATATCTAGATCTTTCAAAGTTGTAGTCTCCTCCTCTAAAACAATATTTTCCCGTTTGGACTAATTTGAATGTTGTAAGGTAAGCTGCATCTCTAATTGCTGAATAAAATAGAATGTTGGTTTATTGTATAATTAATTACCTGAATACAAAACAAGTAGTATAACTCATGAAGTTTGCTCTCCACCGCCTGGTCACCGTAACTTTTCAAGTTAAAGAAGCATAGTTAAATACACCAATCACCCATAACATTATGATCACCTGCCTAATATTGTAGGTTCCCTTTTAATGCCAGAACAGCCTTGACCCGTCATGGCATGGACTCCACTAGACCTCTGAAGGTGTGCTGTGGGTCTGGCACCAAGATGTTAGTGGCAGATCCTTTAAGTCTTTGAAAAGTGGGAGGTGGTGCCTCCATAGATCAGTCTTGTTCGTCCAGCACATCCCACAGATGTTCAGTTGGTCTTAGATCAGGGGAATTTGCAGGCCAGGTAGGTGGTACGTGCCAAAGTAACATCCACATGCATGGCAAGACCCAAGGTTTCCAAGCAGAACCTTGCTCAAAGTATCCCACTGCCTCTGCCTGCTTTATACCTGTCAGCGGCTATAATGTTATGGCTGATCGTTGTATGGTTTTATTTTTTAATGGAACAGAATAGTAACCAAGTTTACCCTCTCTATAAAACAAAAATGCACATTTATGTGAATAAAGCTCTAAATGCACATTTAATTGCTGCAAAAGCATTTGTATTTCTGCAGGTAATGTATTCATAAAATGTAAGTGCTGGTAGTTTAAGTACTACCTTCAACTGTTGTAGATTGCAGATTTGAAACTGCATAGCTCTCACATCCAGAGTGCGTAGACCAGTGCTGTATTTACCGCGAGGCATCCTAGGCGGATGCCTAGGGCGGCAAATTTTGGGGGGCGGCAGCGCCCCCCAGCACTGAAAAGAAAAAGAAAATAAAAAAAATAAAAAAACGCGGCCCTTTAAAAAAAATAAAAAACTGAGGTGAGAGGGGATCGGAAGATCCCCCCTCACCATCGCTCTGCCTGCCAGGCTGCACGGGGAGCCGAACAGGCAGCACAGAGAAACCTCCGTGCTGCCTGTCCGGCTCCCCGTGCAGTGTGCCGACACGGAAGTGCTGACAGTCACGTGACGGGCGTGCTGACGTCATACGCGCGCCGGGTCACGTGACCTGTCGGCACAATCGCCGGGAAGCCGAACAGGCAGCATGGAGGGACCATGCTGCCTGCCACCAGGGAATGGTAAGTGCTGATGGGAGACTGTGTGTGTGTGTCTGAGTGTGATGGGAGTCAGAGTGTGTGTGATGGGATACAGTGTGTGTGACTGAGTGTGATGGGAGTCAGTGTGTGTGTGATGGGAGACAGTGTGTGTGACTGAGTGTGATGGGAGTGTGAGCTTGATGTGGGGCATGTCTTAGGTGTGTAACGTGGGTGTGCAGCTTGGGTAGGGGGGTGCCTGGATTTTGTCTGCCTAGGGCAGCACAAAATCAAGATACACCACTGGCGTAGACATTACAGGACTACTGAAGCAACAATAGTGCCTGTGAGTAGCTACAGTTCTCTCAACTAAAAAAAAAAATCCAACTAACACTGTAGAATCCCCAATAACATAGAAAATACAAAACCATACATAACACCTTTATCCAATATTAAAAGAAAAGAATCCTTAGTGATGGCTAACTCTCATTATGCCAGAAGATCTGTCACGTGCTGGATTCTCTCTAGCCAGTCATCAGTTAAATTTTCAAGATCAAAGCTTTTACTTAAGTACTAAATTGATTTTAAATGAGGACATCAATTGGGCGATAGAATTTCTTCATGAATTTTCATAGAAAAAGAAAAACAGCAGAAAATGAATAATATATTTAAAAAAAACTGAGTAGAAACGGGTGCCAATTACAAAATTAAATAAATAAGTGAAAACGAATTAAGAAAATTAGATAGTGCTCAGCTGCAATCACAAGTGTGTTCCCCCACACCAAAAATGCAAAGTATAGAGTTAAGGTGATGCGCTACATAAACTTTAAATAAAATATATACTTAACACAAATGGTCAATAGTGTTCCGGAGTGTACATGTAAAAATGATACATAGTAACATAGTAATTTAGGTTGAAAAAAGACACAAGTCCATCAAGTTCAACCCTTCTACCTATCATTTCAGCGTTTTGATCCAAAAGAAGGCAAAAAAAACCCTAAGGAAGCTTTTTCGAATGTTGCCTCCTAGGGGGAAAAAAAATTCCTTCTTGACTCCAAAAGGGCAATCAGATTTCTCCTTGGATCAAAAAGCTCTATTATTAATGCTCATTCTGTTATTAATACCCCTGTATGTTCTGCTTTTCTAAAAAAAAAAAACATCCAGACCATTTTTAAATGCATCTATTGTGGTTGATAGCACTACCTCTCTTGGCAGTGAGTTCCATAATTTTATTGTCCTTACCGTTAAGAATCCCTTCCTTTGCTGCCTATGAAATCTTTGCTCTTCCAGTCTCAGTGGGTGACCTCTTGTTCTTTGTACATTTCTATTAATGAACAGGTCCCTGGAGAGCTCCTTATATTGGCCCTGCACATATTTATATAATGTTATCATATCCCCTCTAAGACGCCTTTTTTCTAAAGTAAATAAATTAAATGTTTTAAGTCTCTCTTCATAACTAAGATCCTCCAATCCCCTTATTAATTTTGTAGCTCTCCTTTGCACTTTTTCTAGTTCCTTAATATCCTTTTTAAGGACTGGTGCCCAGAATTGTACTGCATATTCAAGGTGAGGTCTTACCATTGATTTGTAAAGAGGCAAGATGATGTCCTCCTCCCGTGAATCTATACCTCGTTTTATACATGCCAATATCTTATTGGCCCTTGCAGCTGCTGACTGGCATTGGGCACTGTTGCCAAGTTTGTTATCTACAATGATTCCTAAATCCTTTTCGTTAGTAGTTTTTCCCAGGGAAATACCATTTAACGTATATGTTGCTTTGTTATTATTTTTCCCATAATGCATAACTTTACATTTGTCTATATTGAACCTCATTTGCCACTTTCTTGCCCAGTTCCCTACTCTGTCCAAATCTTCCTGTAAAGAAAAAACATCAAGATTAGTCTTTATTACCTTACCTAATTTTGTGTCATCAGCAAACACTGAGACATGGCACTCAGCACAAAGTGGGAGATCATTAATAAACAGATTAAAAACAAAACAAATAATGTGTGATATTGTTAACAATAGAAAACCACAGTATGTCCCCCCTTGGATCTCACTTACATGTACCATAGGCTCTGGGTTATCCAATGCAACCGTCTGTGGGTATTCCCTAAATTGAGTAATGGAGATAAAATGTATAGAAATATATTTGGCTTCCAGGCAACAAATACCTTAACAAGGAGAGCAACATAGTGTACAAATAAAAACAAATACATTTATTGGCCCAGTTACATGAGGCTTACATAAAATATAGATAAATAGTGCATAAAAGTAAATGCCACTTGCGGAAGTCCTTAGCGATAAATCCATGTGTGCAGGGTCCGTTTCAGAGTAAGCACTGACCAGACGTGGCGTCCCGCTCGGTTTCAGAAACCTCCTCCTTCAAAGTCCAAATATTCGGACGTATTGTAAGTACGCCCCCTCTCGCAGCTGTGCAGCAGACTTGTTTCGTCGAATTAACGACTTCTTCAATGCTCAAGATGAGGAGGAGGCATGTGCTTTTATATGCTTGGAACAAATCATGTTGCTGAATAGTTCTGTTAACCATTGGATTGCCGCTTGATCCCAAATATACAAAAGTGCTTTATGTCTAATGGAATACATAGATCTTAATGTGGATAATAATACAAGTTAACATAAAAATCACACACCATATATATCTATACACATATTTACAACTATTTAAGACTACAATAGACACACATATTGCTATGCTAAGATAATCTGAAAAATAAATATAACGGAACATAAAATATACATATCAAGATATAATCAGTATAAAATGCAATTTTAGACAGTGTTAGTTTATAAAAAGTGATGTAACTCAAAGTTAGAATTTAAACCATGAGGAACTAATGTGTGTAAATTAAAAATCCACTTCTTTTCAATGTAGCTGTTGGTGTCGACCTTTTTAAAAAAGGTTCGAGTTTTTGACTGTTTATTATCAATAAAAATTTCTAGGTCTAGATATTTATAATGGGTTACTGTATTCTTTTGTGAGACTAATACCCCAATTATTGGTATTCAGATATATAAAAAATGTTTGTAAAGAGGCAACATCATCCCTCCAGATGAAAAAGAGGTCATCTATATAGCATTTGTAGGCAACTAAATTCGACTCCCAGCTATGTGGAGAGAAAATACATTCATCCTCCCATATGCCATAAAAAGATTGGCATAGCTGGGAGCAAATTTCGTGCCCATCGCTGTGCCTTTTAATTGAAGGTAAAAATCATCATTATACCATAAAAAAATGTTTTTGAGAAATGAGGTCTATACCTTCTATTTTAAAATTAACTTCTTAGAAAAAATTTGACTGCTCTGCAGCCAAGTTCGTGGTCTATAATCGTATATAATGAACTTACATCACAAGCAGAGGTGTCGCTACCGGGGGGCTACAGCCCCGAGTCTCAGCTCCATAGCCCCGAATGGAGACTCTGGGGCTAGTCTCCGATTCTGTTTTTTTCCTCCCTACACGCCGGATATGATGTAAATTCGTATCCGGCGTGGTGATCAAGCCCTCACGCAGCCCTGTGTGTTTTCGGCTGCGTGTGGGGCAGAAGCATTGAACACACGGCTAGAGCCAGCTACAGGCGGAACTCGATATTACCTGTGAGCCGGCACTTCATGCTGCTCTCACTGTGACTCGTTTTTTTTTCTCTCTTTCCGTGCGGTCCCGTGGTTCTCCTGGACCACACGCTTTTGACTTTATAATGAAAGTAGAAGCTCCCTGCAGCCCTGATGCTCAGTGAGCAAATGGTAATTTTTTTTTTTAAATCTGCTGAAGTGTCACTGCTGGCTGAGTGTGGTGAGTCTCTGTGTGTCTGTAAGTGAGTTTGTGCTGGGTGAGTGTCTGTGAGTGAGTGTGTGCTGGGTGAGTATGTCTGTGAGTGTGTGCTGACTGAGTATCCATGTGAGTGAGTGTGCTGGGTTAGTGTCCATGTGAGTGAGTGTGCTGGCTGAATGTGTCTGTGAGTGTGTGCTGGCTGAGTGTGTCTGAATGTAAGTGAGGGTGTGCTGGCTGTGTGTCTGAGTGAGGGTGTGCTGGCTGAGTGTGTCATGAGTGACTGTGCTTGCTGAGTGTGTCATGAGTGACTGTGCTTGCTGAGTGTGTCATGAGTAACTGTGCTTGCTGAGTGTGTCAGAATGTGCTGTCTGAGTGCATCGAACATACGGCCAGAGCCAGCCCTGCAGGCGGAACTCGATATTACCTGTGAGCCGGCACTTCATGCTGCTCTCACTGCGACACGTTTTTTTTTTTCTCTCTTTCCGTGCGGTCCCGTGGTTCTCCTGGACCACACGCTTTTTACTTTATAATGAAAGTAGATGCTCCCTGCAGCCCTGATGCGCCCTGATGCAACTGGTAATTTATAAAAATTAAAAAAATCTGCTGAAGTGTCACTAGTGTGGTGAGTCTCTGTGTGTCTGTAAGTGAGTTTGTGCTGGGTGAGTATGTCTGTGAATGAGTGTGTGCTGGGTGAGTAAGACTGAGTGAGTGTGTGCTGGCTGAGTGTGTCTGAATGGAAGTGAGAGTGTGCTTGCTGGGTGTGTCATGAGTGACTGTGTTTGCTGAGTGTGTGCTGACTGTGTCTCTAAGTGTGTATTTTCTGTCTGACTATGTCTGCGAGTGTGTATGACAAGCTGTTTGGTCTCAGATGGCACAAGGCCAGTTCCCTGTGGGTACAGTATTAGTGCAGTTGCCAAGTCGGTCGCATTCAGCTGAGAACAGCGCAAGTGGTGCATGCGCTGCCCCCTCGCGCTCAGATACTATAGGAGCACCGGAAGGCTTGGGAACTTGGCTGCGTGTATGTTGTGCGTATTTGTGGTTGTGTAAGTCTAAGTGTGAGGAAGTAATGTGAGTTTTTTTGTTGTCTTTGTGAGTCTTATTGTGTATTGTGATATAGTATAGTGGGATATACTCACATAATGCACATTACTGTGAATTTTATATAGACACACACATACAGTTAGTCACAGACATATATATATATATATATATTCGTCTGTATGCCCCACTAAGCATGTTAGCTTTTTTTTTTTACTCCACTTCCTCAAATCTGACATGGGCTCCAGCCAGTGGTGTATCTTGATTTTGTGCTGCCCTAGGCAGACAAAATCTGGGCACCCCCCTACCCAAGCTGCACACCCACGTTACACACTTAAGACATGCCCCATCATTCAGACTCACATCAAGCTCACACTCCCATCACACTCAGTCACACACTCCTACTCCCATCACACTCAGTCACACACACACTGTCTCCCATCACACACACTCCGACTCCCATCACACTCAGCCACACACACTGTCTCCCATCACACACACTGTCTCCCATCACACACACTCTGACTCCCATCACACTCAGTCACACACTCTGACTCCCATCACACTCAGTCACACACTCCGACTCCCATCACACTCAGTCACACACTCCGACTCCCATCACACACACTCTGACTCCCATCACACTCAGTCACACACACTGTCTCCCATCACACACTCTGACTCCCATCACACTCAGTCACACACACTGTCTCCCATCACACACACTCTGACTCCCATCACACTCAGTCACACACACTGTCTCCCATCACACACACACACAGTCTCCCATCAGCACTTACCTTTCCCTGGTGGCTAGTGGCAGGCAGCATGGTCCCTCCATGCTGCCTGTTCGGCTTCCCGGCGATTGTGCCGACAGGTCACGTGACCGGGCGCGCGTATGACGTCAGCGCGCCCGTCACGTGACTGTCGGCACTTCCGTGTCGGCACACTGCACGGGGAGCCGAACAGGCAGCACGGAGGTTTCTCTGTGCTGCCTGTTCGGCTCCCCGTGCAGCCTGGCAGGCAGAGCGTTGGTGAGGGGGGATCTTCCGATCCCCTCTCACCTCCGTCTCTGCCTGCAAGCGCGGTCTTTTTTTTTTTTTTTTAAAGGGCCGCGTTTTTTTTTTTGTTTTTTTTTTTTTTATTTATTTTTTTTTTTTTTATTGTTTTTTTTTTCAGTGCTGGGGGGCGCCACCGCCCCCCAAAATTTGCCGCCCTAGGCATCCGCCTAGGATGCCTCGCGGTAAATACAGCACTGGCTCCAGCCCCAGATCTTTTGGAGACCTAGCAACGCCCCTGATCACAAGTAACTAAATAGTAATCTTCCTCCCATTTCAAGTTTTCTAGAATTTGTAATAGTGAGGTAAAGTCTTTTAAGTAGGGTTTAGTCTTTTTCACAAACGGTTGTAGTAATGTATCTATGTATTCCGACAGGTTGGAAAGTACAGAGTTTACCCCTTATATACAATGAGTCTGCCCGCTGGTTTATCAGTATTTTTATGTATTTTCGGTAAGCAATAAAATACCGGATTTATAGGATGCGATATATTTATGTATTCATATTCCTTCCTTGATAAAATCCCTAGGAGTTTTCCTTTATCTAAATAGATCACCAATTTCTTTTTTATGAGAGTTATGGGGTTATTTTTTAAAATAGCGTAAGTTTTATTTATCTGATAATTGTTGTCCTAACTCATTACAATAGTCTATCTTATTTAGCAGAACTAAATGAAACTTTTAAGAATTAGAAAACATTGTTCAGACACAAATGATTATGATGTACAGACAGAAAAAATAGCTTTGTGGAAAAACAATATAATAGTGAACCTATAGATAAGATAATAAAAGAGGTTCTTGAATGGAAAAGAGATACCTTTTTGGGGGAAAACCCTATAATAAAATTAAGATGAAAAATGTACCATTTATAACTGTAGTGGGCACATTAAAAGTATCATTAAAAAATATTGGCCTATTTTACAAAAAGATGCCTCCCTTAATACCATCATAGGGAACCAAAGAATAATTTTTAGAGGGGCTCCAAATTTAAAACAACATTTAAGCCAAAGTTACGTAAACACCAAGAAAACAAGTAATAAAAAATATACTTTTTTAAACAATTTTATAGGGTTCCACAGATGTAAAGTTTGCCAAGCTTGTAGAGAAACAAGTAATATGAATAAAGATATTTCTGAATTAAAATTACCTTGTATAGAGAAAGCTATTAAAATTAAAGACCTTGGTGCCCATGTAATTTATATTATGTAGGTAGAACATCTAGACCCTTAAAAACCAGGATAGCAGAACACATAAGGAATATCAGAAAGGGGTACCCAAAATATACAGTCTCTCATCATTTTGACATCCATCATAATAAAAATCCATTATTGTTTAAATGTATAGGTATTGAGAAAATCAACAACTATTGGAGAGGAGGTAATAAAATGAACAGATAAGGGAGAACAGAAATGAAGTGGATTTTTAATTTACACACATTATTTCCTCATGGTTCTGACTTTGAGTTACATCACTTTTTATAAACTAACACTGTCTAAAATTTCATTTTATACTCATTATATCTTAATATGTATATTTTATGTTCCATTATATTTATTTTTCAGATTATCTTGACTATAGGTGCAATATACATACACTTGCAATATATATGTGTGTCTATTGTAGTCTTAAATAGTTATAAATATGTGTAGTATAGATATATATGGTATGCGTTTTTTATGTTAACTTGTAGTATTATCCACAATAAGATCTTTGTATTCCATTAGACATAAAGCACTTTTGTATATTTGGGACCAAGCGGCAATCCAATGGTTAATAGAACTATTCAACAACATGACTCGTTCCAAGCATATAAAAGCACAAGCCTCCTCCTCATCTTGAGCATTGAGAAAGTTGTTAATTCGTCTAAACGCGTCTGCTGCACAGCTGTGATAGGGGGCGTGAGATACCAGATGGGAACTTACTGTGGTTTTCTATTGTTAACGATATCACACATTATTTGTTTTGTATCATTTTTACATGTACACTCCGGAACACTATTGACCATTTGTGTTAAGTATATATTTTATTTAAAGTTTATGTGGCTAGCTCAATGATGGCTAACCTTGGCACTGCAGATGTTTTATGTATCATGGGATTCGTAGTTCCCAGTCAGCCTTATCACTGCCTTGTTATCATGGGAAATCTAGTTCCCAAATATCTACAATGCCAAGATTAGCCATCACTGGGCTAGAAAGTTGTAGAAAATGTTTAATTAGGCACGTGGGGGGCGCGGGCAGTTTAGTAATACTGGGGTACACTGTATCCATTAAGACCCAGGTGGGTTTCGAGGATTAGAGAGTTAATACAGAAAAAAGTAGCCCATAAACAACTTAAAAATTTTATCACAAATAGAACAAGCATGTGGCAATACTTGTATGTTTGCAAATTAAGCCAAATCTCAAAGAGAAACCCAAATCAAACCACAGTGAATAATTCTAATTGTAATATCAAATACAAACAAAACTTTCCAGCACTGGAAGACTTAATAGTACTGCCAGCAGTATTATAAGTGGACATTCTAGATGCACTGTTATATGTAGCTCCATTTTATCCATAATTAAAATTTTGTTGCAGCATATCATTGTTGTTATATGTACGCACACAATAAGAGTTTAGCAGTATTATGGATAGCAAGCATACACTCCACCGATGTTCTAAAGGTGCTTACATAAATTAATTACTTCTGATTAGCCCATTACGTGCTCCATCCAAAGACGTTTTTACCGTCACAGTTTTTGTAGTTTCTTCCAGAATGCATGTAGACATTGGATGTTATTACTAGTGTTGAGCGAACCCGAACCGCACTGTTTGGGTTCATACCGAACATTACGGTTTTTGGACCCCGGACCGGAACACGGACATTCCACTGTATGTTCGTGTTGAAGTTCGGGGTTCGGCAGGGCCGGCGCCACCTGCAAGGCGACCTAGGCAGCCGCCTAGGACGCAATTTAGCAGGGGGCGCCGGAAACGTGAAAAAAAAATCCTCCCCCTTCCTTACCTCCTCGCTGCTGCTCTGTCTCCCGGTGCAGGTCCGTGGCTGTGAGGGAAGCGTTGTCACAGCCACGGACCTGCAGCACTGGGAGACAGAGCAGCAGCGAGGAGGTAAGTAAGGGGGAAGAGGGTGGCTAAATCCTGGCACATTGAGAGGCATAATCCTGGCATATTGTGTGGGAAGATCCTGGCATATTGAGTGGCATAATAATCCTGGTATATTGAGGGGCATAATCCTGGCATATTGTGTGGGAAAATCCTGGCATATTGAGTGGCATAATCCTGGCATATTGAGGGGCATAATCCTGGCATATTGAGGGGCATAATCCTGGCATATTGAGGGGCATAATAATCCTGGCATATTGAGTGGCATAATAATCCTGGCATATTTGGTGCCTAAGTCCTGGAATATTGAGAGGCATAATAATCCTGGCATATTGAGGGGCATAATAATCCTGGCATATTGAGGGGCATAATAATCCTGGCATATTGAGGGGCATAATCCTGGCATATTGTGTGGGGAAATCCTGGCATATTGAGTGGCATAATAATCCTGGCATATTGAGTGGCATAATAATCCTGGCATATTGGGTGGCTAAATCCTGGCACATTGAGTGGCATATTGAGGGGCATAATCCTGGCATATTGTGTGGGAAAATACTGGCATATTGAGTGGCAGCATAATCCTGACATCTTGGGTGGCTAAATCCTGGCATATTAAGAGGCATAATAATCCTGGCATATTGAGGGGCATAATCCTGGCATATTGTGTGGGGAAATCCTGGCATATTGAGTGGCATAATAATCCTGGCATCTTGGGTGGCTTAATCCTGGCATATTGAGGGGCATAATCCTGGCATATTGAGGGGCAAAATCCTGGCATATTGAGTGGCATAATAATCCTGGCATATTGAGGGGCATAATCCTGGCATATTGTGTGGGGAAATCCTGGCATATTGAGTGGCATAATAATCCTGGTATCTTGGGTAGCTTAATCCTGGCATATTGAGGGGCATAATCCTGGCATATTGAGGGGCAAAATCCTGGCATATTGAGTGGCATAATAATCCTGGCATCTTGGGTGGCTTAATCCTGGCATATTGAGGGGCATAATCCTGGCATATTGAGGGGCAAAATCCTGGGATATTGAGGGGCATAATCCTGGTATATTGAGTGGCATAATAATGCACTTCATATCTGAGAGTCAAATTGAACAGTCCAATACTGTGCTTACAGCGCACTTTGAAAAATTCTAATTGTTTTGGGTGCTAAATAGTACATTTGCGTCTTGCGGTACACTTCATATCTGAGAGTCAAATAGAACAGTCGAATACCGTGCTTACAGGGCACTTTGAAAAATTCTGGCTACCTCCTCCATCTCCAGCGCAGCTTCCACCTACGCCGCCATGGTCACCGCCTCCTCAACCTATGGGTCACTTAGTATAAACTGAAAGAGAATACCCTGCACTCCAACCCTCTCTCAAATGGATAATTCTGTTGATCCTCCTGGCAGCCATGCTTTAGATTTAGATTTATGTTCTTCCAAAGCTAAATTCAAAGATTCCATCTAGTGCTATTTTATGGCTCAGCTGTATTTGTAATTTGTATGTATTTTATGTTAATTTAAGTTATTTCCCTATCCACATTTTCTTGCAGGGCACTTGTCCTACTATTACCCACATTATACTTCATTTTGCAGCCCTCTAGCCCTTTCCAGGACTTTTTTTAGAGGCATTTTAGTGGCCAAAAGTTCGTGTCCCCATTGACTTCAATGGGGTATGTGTTCGGGGTCAAGTTCGAGCACGGACCCGGACATTTTTTTTAAAGTTCAGCCGAACCTGCCGAACCCGAACATCCAGGTGTCCGCTCAACTCTAGTTATATTCAAAATTCATTGAATTATCACATCTTGCACACATTGCACAGAATTTCAGCATCCTCTTTAACAGTTCCCTCTCTTTGACTTTTACTCCATGCACTTCAGGCGAGTACCTGATTTTTATAGCCAATAGTTCCAGCCTTTGTTTAATACTCTAGCCAAGGGTGTGCTATATAGATATAGAAATCGACTGTATAAATGCTTGGGGAAGCCATATTTAAGAAGTGTGGGTTCCATGTATGACCAGTGCAGCCTATCGAATGCCCTCTCTGCATCCAAAGAGAGGAGCAGAGATTATTGTCCAATAATATGCCAGTGTTATTCTGCCATTTAGCGGTAATATGCCCCAGCAAATTTGCCCAATATTAAGCCAGTATTATTTGCCATTTAATATGCCCCTGCCAATTTGCCCAATAATATGTTCGTGTTATTTGCCATAAATAAGCCCCAGTCAATTTGTCCAATAATATGCCAGTGTTATTTGCCATTTTATATCCCGCAGCCAATTTGCCCAATAATATGCCAGTGTTATTTGCCATTTAATATGCCCCTGCCAATTTGCCCAATAATATGCCAGTGTTATTTGCCATTTAATATGCACCTGCCAATTTGCCCAATAATATGCCAGTGTTATTTGCCATTTAATATGCCCCTGCCAGTTTGCCCAATAATATGCCAGTGTTATTTGCCATTTAATATGCCCCTGCTAATTTGCCCAATAATATGCCAGTTATTTGCCATTTAATGTGCCCCTGCTAATTTGCCCAATAATATGCCAGTGTAATTTGCCATTTAATAAGCCCCAGCCAATTTCCCCAAATCCCCCCATTTCCCCAGCACTTACCTTTCCCTGGTGGCTAGTGTCACGTTCAGGAGCGAGGTTGGAACCGCTTTGCAGAGAAATAGAGGTTAGTGCAACGAACCCCGGTAATAGAACAGAATTCTTCCGCCTGAAGGAAGTCCACCTTATGGTTGAGCCTCAGGTTTCATTTCCCCAGGTCTTTTGCACTGTGCACTACTACCAGAGTATCAAAGCTGAAACCAAGGTACTGGACTGGAAGCTGTAACAGGACCGAAGCGGAGGTACAGGATAGGAAGCTGAAACAGGACCGAGGCGGAGGTAACAGGACTGGAAGCTGCAACAGGACCGAGGCGAAGGTAACAGGGACACAGGCAAAAGAGTAGTCAGGCAGGCGATAAGTCGAGGCTGGCAGAGTTCAGGCGAAGTCAAAACAGGCAACACGTCAGGACAGGCGGCAAACAGGCAAGGTCAGGTTAGCAAAGTTCGGCAACAGTAATATAGAATAGGAAGTACAAAAACGCTAGTAAAGGCTCAAGGCACTATCACAGGCAAAGGTTGAATGCAGACTGAGCCTTTAAATATCCCTCCAAGGCAAGTCTCCGCCTCTGGGATGAAAATGAGGCTTGGAAAGCAAACTAGGAAGTAGCATTTAAAACCAAGATGGCGCCGCCGTGTGGAAGGGACTTCTTATGGCAATAGCTAATTCTTTGGCAGCGTATAGTGTGGAGGAGTAAGCACTGCACTGCGTAAGCGCATGCGTACATTTTCTGGAACCATAGCAGCGGATCCGGGACAGGACCTTGTGGTAAGTATTGCACGCGCAGAAGAAGCGCGTGTCAAGCGGCGGCTAAGGTAAGCAGGGCGTGTCCTGCAGCGCGACGGTGCTGATGTGACAGCTAGTGTCAGGCAGCATGGTCTCCTCCATGCTGCCTGTTCGGCTCCCAGGCGGTTGTGCCAACAGGTCACGTGACCGGGCGCACGTATGACGTCATCACACCGGTCACATGACTGTCGGCACTTCCGTGTCACACTGCACCGGAAGCCGAACAGGCAGCACGGAGGTTTCTCTGTGCTGCCTGTTCGGCTTCCTGTGCAGCCTGCCAGCATAGATTTTTTTTTTTCAGTGCTGTGGGTGCGCCCCCCAAAGTTTGCCGCCTCGCGGTAAATACAGCACTGGTTCACTGCCCACATTTCCTGAAGATTTGATGTCATGAAATAGGGATCGACCGATATTGATTTTTTAGAGCCGATACCGATACCGATAACCTGTGAACTTTCAGGCCGATAGCCGATAACTTATACCGATATTTCGTGCATTTTAATTTTTTGGGAAAAAAAACAATTTCTACACAAATCTGCTGTTAAATGAACATGTTTATTGTTAACGTTTAGCTTTTTTTTGTAAATCTTTTTCATTGCTAAATAAAAATAAATAATGCAGCAAAACAATGGTGATATGGTCAAATACAACAAATTGGACCACTTTTTTTTTTTTTAAATAAATATCAGTCAAAAGGTAACAAGAACAACAATGTTCAATTGCACATAGTCCATACTTAGATTAAATCTTAGTAAAATGAGCAGCAATGACATAGGCAATTATATCAAAGGGACACTACAGTAAATATAAGCAAGGCATCAAAACAGCTTAATTAACCCCTTAGTGACAAGACATTTTCACCTTGACTTTCCCTTGGTGACAATGGCTGTTTTGACATTTCTAGGGTGTTTGTGTTTAGCTGTAATTTTTTGCTTTCTCACATACAGTACCCACACAAATTATATGTTGTTTTTATCGTCATAAGAAGGGCTTTCGTTAGATACCATTATGTTCATCATATCTTATAATTTACTACAAAAAAAATCAATTTTTTTCTAACTTTGACCTAAAATATAATTTACACAAATAAAATCATTAAAAAAGACCCCGGCTAAATAGTTTCTAAATGTTGTCCCGAGTTCAAAAATATGCATGTTTCCATATTTTTCGGTATTTTTTTGCGAGTTATGGGGCAAAAACCAAAAATAGTGTTTTTTGTTTTTTTCCTATATTGATCTTTTGACCCCAACCCGAACCCAAAATTTAACCCTAACACTAAATTTAACCCCAACTCTAATCCTTATTATATCCCTTAATATTTTTTAACTTTAATTTAATTTTAACCCTATCCCTTATGCTAAAAAATATTTAATTTTAACCCTTTAGGCTAATATAGCTAAATAACCTATTTTTATTTAATTAAATATGTATTTTAATTATTTTCCATTGCAATGCTACTAAACTACCACTAGGGGTAGTCAAGTAGCATATTCAGAGCGACGGAAGTGAAGACCGGCAGAGGACTTAGCCATATTGACGGAGCAGCATGCTCCGTCAATATGGCTCCCCACGATCGCTCCGTGGGGCGATCGTGGGGGTCCCAAAATAGAAATATCGGTGCTGGCTATTGCCTCGATGTCGAGGCAATAGACCAGCACTGTTAAAGCGGTTTTCGCGATCGTTGATCGCGAAAACTGCTTCATTCAAATATTATCGGCATTATCGGTAAAGTTAGATGCCGATACCGATAATTTAGGAAACTGTGAATATCGGCCGATAATATCGGTTAATCCGATAATCGGTCGATCCCTATCATGAAAGGTGTTTGTTAAATGCGGTATGAGGATGTAGGCAAATGTTTTGTAGTACGCATTTATAAAACCATTCGGCCTTGGTGCCTTTGCTGGTTTTAGATGTTTGGATTACTTTCATTACTTGCAGTTCTGTTAAGGGGGTTGATAAATTATCTCTCTGCTGACCTGATAGAATTAGGAGGTTAACTAAATCTAGACATTTTGGGATCTCCCCTGGGGTAGGTTAGGCAGTTTTGGGGTTCTCCTTTAGGTTATACAAGGATGCCTAAAATGTTGCCAATTCGTTAGTGATTCGGACGTGTTTTATGGTTTGCGGCCTGCTTTATTGTGAATGTAGGGAATTGTGGACTTCGCTTTACCTTGTCTCAATTTGTTGGCTAGCATCTTCCCTGCCTTATTACCTTGATGGTAGAATTTGTGACCTAATTGTTGAAGCATATAATGCTTTCTCTCTAGATTTAAAATGTCAATGGCTTTTTGCACCTGGGCTATCTTGTTCATGAGCGCCTTTTGTTTATTAGTTTGGGTGAGTTCCTTTCTGTGTTAGCTTTTTTAAGTTGATCTTATTTGTATTTATTTTGCCTTGCCCCCTGTTGTATGAGCAAGCCTCTCAAAATTGCTTTGTGGGTGTGCCACATTGTAGACATCTGGCTTCCTCTGGGATCATTAATCTTAAAAAAAAAAAAAAAAAAAAATTTAAGGCTGATTTCAAAAGAATCCGTAAAGATTTTGTTGTTTAAGAGGGTGCCCTGATTCTGTTTGGAAAATCAGTCTTAAGCGTTGCCGATAGGTGAATTTTGGCTTGACTAATGCCCTGCAGAGATTGAGCGTCGGTCAAGATGTAATCTATTTTAATGTATGTGTTATGTACTGAGGAATAATACATGTTCTCAGTCTATGATCCAATCCTTTGTCACAGCCTTACTGTGTTATAACTTGGGTGTTAGCAGAATCATATCAGCTCGGCTGAGTTCGCATTTAGGTGCCCAGAGGTGGCCCTCTGCCTGACATTGGAGAAACCTATTCCAACAGGGCTCCTATCACTTGGCGGCTCAACAAACAACTTATGTACCAGAACTCCTCCCTGCAGACCTTCCAGTTCTGTGCTGAGATGGATTGGGTATGCCTGTCAAGTTGCAGCAGAACAGCCACTGAGTATCATTTTTCAAGTACTGGTCCTACTGTCTTCGGTTGGGCCCCACGAGTGTGAGATACAAATATGATGCAGCTGGGCCGTGTGAGTGTTTATGGTGGACTAAAACAATTACTAGAATGAGAACAAAATGGATGTTATTGCTGACAATCTCTGATTGTGCAACATCCGAAGTAAGAAGAATGTTCTGGACGATGCACGTTTCAGGCAGTAAGCCAGCATGGTCATGATGATGCGATGGCCACTGTTTAACTAATAGCAGAATCACGCGCTGGGAATTCCTGAGCATGCGTATTATTAATAAAGATGCATGCTGTTTATACTCGAACGACTATGTAGGGAGACAGGGACTTTCTACCGTTGGAATCTTCAATCCAAGGGCAGATGCGTCATTGGATATACTGGAAAGTTCCCAGATCTCTCTGTATACTCGGGCTGAAGTTCTCGGGGATTCCCCAGCCAAAGAGGAGCAACAGATGATGCAATATCTGATGATGTATTGATTTATTCTGTTTAACCTTTCTCACATACTTATTGTAATCCTCACACTTGCAATAAATATATATTTTTGAATCACAGCATTTAGTAGTGTTATCTTATATTCTAAAACTGAGCTTTTATGAGCGTATTGAGAGTTGATTTAGCACAACAGATGAGCTACCTGTGGATGAGTCTGCTCTTTATCAAATCAGTAGTCCATATGCTATGAACCAAAACCTTAACTGTAAACCAATTAGCAGAAACACAAACTTACTTTATTTTTGTCTTCCAAATTGGTGGCTCAGAGGTAACAGTTCAGTTATCCTCCTTGGAGGCCTGAGGGATATCTCCTAGCGACTTCTGGAGCTGCTGCCCCACTCTGTCCCAGTTCTTACTCAGGTAACGAGGGGTGCTTGACCCGGCAGTGATTGAGCGTCCTGCAGTTAGATTCCACATTGGAAAAATGCTTTTCCATCCTCAGGCGTGCCGAATTACACCATTTCTTGTAATAAGCAATCTGACTGGGAATCCGCACCGGTGTCTAATATTATTGTTTCCGTGTGACAGAACCCTCCAGCACTGGTGTTCTTGGAGAGAACTAAGGGCTTTCCTCCTCCCTATAGATTATGAAACTTGGCAATAAAAAGGGCTTTTAGATTTGGGAAGGTGGGCACAGTGGGTAAGTTTGCAATTTGCATTGATTAGTCTGTGCCAC
This sequence comes from Pelodytes ibericus, assembly GCA_036172795.1. Classification (NCBI taxonomy): domain Eukaryota; kingdom Metazoa; phylum Chordata; class Amphibia; order Anura; family Pelodytidae; genus Pelodytes; species Pelodytes ibericus. The sequence goes on along the minus strand of CM069857.1, from coordinate 107,398,516 downwards.
AGGGGAGTATTGTCACGGTCACTGGACTGCAGTTCTAAGAGTGCTCCAAATAAACTTGTATTTGTTATTTGCCATGTCATTTTTAAAGTTGTACAAGTTCTGTGTGACTTATCCATTATGATTATGTCCATTGTATGCCTGTACATATTTAATGACTGGACCTAGTGGGGAACTACAGTGGCCTCCCCCTAGTATTGTATTCTAATCCCTTGTGTGCTTTTCTTATAAAAAAAAATTACATTTTACTTAACCCTAACACTAGTATTGTCTAGTGACTTTAGAGCAGATAATGCGAAAGCTCTTCTAAGGGCTAACTAATCACAGCACTGGTTCCATCTAGTGGTTTGGATTATTGACACAATAGGCTGCTCTTGGAAGAGCAGCTCTGAGCAAGGAGTTTACTCAGTCGGAGTATGAGGGTTCCGTTACAATCCGCAAATGTTAGTAACTTGTCATAGGGTTCTTTGAGATCCTCAGCATACCTGTTTGCTTGAAGCATTTCCTCCTTACCGTGGAAATAATGCAGCCTCATGATGGCATCCTGTGGGCAAGCTTTCAGAACCTGCTTTGGCTTGGGGATTCTATTAATTCCTATCAGGAATTCTATTATGAGTTTATCAGGTAGGAGTAATGAGAAGTAGTTCTGGGCAAGGTCTTCTGGCTTCACCTCTTCAGGGATCCCTCTAATGCGGAGATTGTTCCTCTGTGATCTGTTTTCCAGGTCCATAATTTTTTGTTTAAGAGACTGTGCCTCTGCTGGAGACCTCATTCTGTGTGTCTGTTAGGTTACCCATTTTTGTTCAAGGTTGTGAGATCTTTCTCCCAGGTAGCTCTTTTCTGAATTCCACCGTGAGACTCTTAATATCCTCTTTTATCTGCTACTGCAGTTCCTTCAGGAGAGATTACATACTGTTTTTAGGCTGAGGGGAGTCCAAACGTTTGTGTGGACTGGCAATTGGATGAAAGATAGAATGCAAATGTGGTAGTAAATGTAAAGTTCTCAAATTGGACAGCTGTGATAAGTGGAGTATCTCAGGAATCTGTCCTGGGTCCTCTTCCTTTAAATGTGTTTATTAATGATCTCCCAGTGGGTATAGGGAGCCATGTCTCCATGTTTCCTGATACAAAATTAAGTAGGGTAGTACAGTCTGAACTAGATATGTGTTCACTGCAAGAGGATTTGGACAAATTTAGTAACTGGGCAGATAAATTGGATTTATTTATTATTTAATGAGATTCTATTTAGACAAAATGTAAAATTGTGCATTTTGGGTATAATAATAAAAATGCACAATGTAGTTTTCTTGGGGAAATCTACTGACGAAAAATATTTTGGAGTAATTGTAGACAATAGACATGGCAGTACTGCACAGTGCTAGCTGACGGCTTCAAAGAGGCACTGACTCACAGAATAAATGTATTATTCTGCCTCTTCCCAGGTCGCTGATAAAAACCCCACCTTGAATATGCAGCTCAATTTCGAGTCCCTTGTCTAAAAAGTTAAACTAGAGAAAATACAGAGGAGGGCTTCAAAACTAATTAGGGCAATGTAAAGTTTTAGTTATCTAGAAAGGCTAGAAAGGTTACATTTGGACATGCTAGAAAAAGGGCATCTTAGATGGCATATGATAATGTTATATAAATATGTACAAAGGCAATACAAAGGGCTCATGAAGACCTGTTCATTAACAGAACAGTACAAAGGACAAGAGGTCACCTGCTAAGGAAGGGATTTTTTACGGTAAGGACAATATAGGTATGGCTAAAGAGGTGTGGTGCTAATTGAGGATATGTATTTGCCTAGAAATAACTAAACTTAAAACCAGACTGTGGGGTAAAACAATGGCCACAGCACTTTATTTAAATAGCCATTGCATTTACAATCATATATATATATATATATATATATATATATATATATATATATATATATATATATATATATACACATTCCACATATATATTCATAATTAATACAATGACTAAACATAAACATTAAACATTAAACATTCCATATCCAGGAAAACCAACCAAGCTTGCAAGAGTATCCAGGTGGCTGCCGAAGTCCATGTTCTGGGCAAATCCCAATGCCCCCAATACCTAAGGTTCGAGGTACCACTTTCCCCTCGAACCTCCCATCAGAGTCCCGATTGACTCTCCCCAATCCAAATCTTCCATTAACCCTCCTGGATACCCTGCAAGCTTCCGCCACAAGCCCATCACCCTGGATGGGCTCCCACCCCAAACAAAACTGTGGCCATCTCGATTCCTTCCTGCAGAGCCAGGTTGAAGAAATCCAACCCCAGCTCATTCGGATGCACCCCATCAGACCTAAACAGACCCTCAAATTTACCTTCCAAGTTAAAATGCCGCACCACTACCCAGCCGTTCTTTCTCATAAAACTAGCCATCAGCTTGTTTACCTTTCCCCGGCAACGGTTCATGGCCGCCGAATCCCTGGCGTGCCTCCAAACCGACCGGGGAACCATCACAGACAAAATGATCTTGATACCTGGTAGAAGAGTATGCAAGTGGGACACGTCCCGTTGCATAATCTTCACCAGCTCTCTCTGCGGCACCACCCCCGAATCATTACCCCCAGCATCAATAAGGAGTATGTCAGGGTGGCCGCCCCAACACACTCTTTGTTCAACATTAGACACAACAGCATTCCACAACATGCCCCTCACTCCAAACCACTTCAGACGAACCCGATCCGGAGGAAAGCCCAGCTGGATTCCATTCCGGCGAACTGCAGCTCTCCTCTCGGCCAAGTACACGAATGAATGGCCGATGATCCACACCTCCAAACCGGAACCTGGAACAGAAAACAATCGTAAACAACATAGTACTATATACACCGCTAACATGGAAACAAGATCCATGAAACACAACTTTTCTTTTTTTTTTTTTGGAACCATAACACAAAATCACTTTTTTTTTTTATAACAGTAACCTATGAGGACGAACATACGATCTGTACCGTCCAGATTCCCAGCGACCAATCTTCTTGACTAAAGCCTCCCCTAGGCCTAGCCGTGAAGCCTCAGTGGCAGTCCCAATCCAAAAGGAATGGGTGCTGAACTCGTGTGCAGGCATACCCAGGCGTTCCAAAGCCATCCTCATCACCCTGAGGAACTGAAACCTTTATAAACCAGAAGAGTCTGCATGGACTAGGAGGGACTGAGACCCCTGCGCCCGCACCGCCAAAAACTCCCAGATGCAGCGTACCGGGCACACCCGTTCACCCGGTACCTTAAACAATTCCACCATACGGCCCCACTTAGCCGTATCCATTTTTGAGGACCTGAGCCACACCAGCAGCTTCCCTGGCTCACACACCACGTCCGTTGCCCAGATGCCGCCCAACCGGGCCCTGGAAGGACTTACCAGCTCTGATATCCGGAATGCCCCGAAAAAAGCCAAGGAAAAAGCCGCGGTGAACAACAAACACTCGTAATCTGATATGCAAATAACTCGCAGCACCTCCACCATTTTACGCAGCAACGCCACCGACACCAGGCGCCGAGTGTCAGCCTGCTTTTTTCCCTTCCGAAAACTCTTTAGCGCTTGCCTTACCAAGAAATTCTTACAAACGTCCACCTCCCCTCGCAGCCGAAAGCTGCACCAAAAACCAGAGCAAAGCATCCAGCAGGGATACCTCAGAGCAGTGCCTACCCCCTGTAGCCACCAGCACATCCCAGTCTCGCCAGACCCTCGCGTATGCGACCATGTGGAAGGAGCAAGCTAACCTTTTACCCATCCCGCAAGCACTCCATTCCGATCTTCCAAAGTACCTTCTGCTCCCGGAGCTTCTGCTCGAAACCGCTCCCACTGGAATCGAGAAAGAGCATCCGCTATAACGTTTAAGTGCCCTGGTACATGTTTTGCACGGAACGAGATATTCATTTCTATACAAAGCAGCACAAAACGCCGTAAAAGCTGCACCACAGGGGCCGAAGCTGCTGACAGGTTGTTCACTGAATGCACGACCGCCAAGTTGTCAGAGAAAAAGACAACCCGCCGGTCTCGCATGCACCCCCCCCCCATAACGTTAGGGCCACTAACAAGGAAAATAATTCCAGAAACGCCAGGTTCTTCAGGAGTTTGCTGCCCGCCCATGCCTCTGGCCAACGTTCCGCGCACCACTTACCCGCGAAGTATGCGCCAAAACCCACGCTACCCGACGCATCCGTATAAAGCTCCAGCTCATCCGCCTGCACTACTGCGCACTGAAATACCACTTTTCCGTTAAACCGCTCAAGGAAGAGCAGCCACAAAGCCAGGTCTGCACATATCTTCCTAGTCACCCGGATAAAATGGTGTCCCGCCGCAATACCCGCCGTAGCCCGCGACAGCGACCGAATAAACACCCGACCCACCGAAATTATCCAACACGCGAAGTTCAGGCGCCCAAGAAACTTGCGTCTGCTTGCCTTCCGTAGCACCTTAGCCACGGCCGCATCACGTCGCTGCTCACCGGAGTTCTCCCCTTTTGTCCCTGACTGCCCGGCCGAGCTACCAGACTTGCCGCGCTTAAAGCATCTGGATGCGCTATGGGAGCCTCCGCAGACCGAGCACTCGTGCCGGAATTTGCAGGAGGCGCCCCACTTGCACTGGCTGTCATTGAACAGCCAGCAGGTGCCACGTTTTCCGGTGGCTGGCGTGGAACCCTGTGTTCCACTACCGGCCCCCCCGGGAAAGGGTGATGCCTTTTGCGCCATCATGATCTTTACCCAGAGAGTGATATCAATCTGGTCAAAGCTCATGCCTGGGTTAGCGGCAAGGCGCTGACGAAACTGTTCGTCATACCTCCACCAAGCTAACCCACCATAGAGGCGGTACGACTCCCAAATCCTGTCCACGTAACAGAAAAGGGAGGAGCACTTGTCAGGGTGCTTTTCACCCAGGACGCTAGCTAGGATGCAGAAGGACCGCAACCAATTACCAAACGTTTTCGGGAGTCTCCTATACCTTTTCTTCCGTTCTTCCTCCTCCTTTCTCTGCCTATCCTCTTTTTTCTTGTCCTCCTAAAGGTCAATCCACTCTTCCAAAGGAAGCAGAGAAAGAAGCTCCACGTACTCCCCCCTCCATATTTTTTCCCGTACCTCCACCTTCAAATGAACCCCCAAAGGACCCGAGAAAGAAGCGTAAGAGGAGTACCGCGCCGCCTCGGCCACACTACCTTATCCAGAGTCTAAACCCCCCGAATCACTGCCTAATGAGTCCACTGCTACCGTTGTCCCTTGGGACCAGACCCCCACCGATGGGGAAGTAGCCCCAGCAGGCTCGGCCGCCGGCCCAGCTGCGCTACCCGACCCGCCGCTCGCAGGGAAGGGGGGAACCGGGGGAATCCACGCGCCACCGCCGTCTCAGTGACTACTGCATTGCTTCTACTCGCCCAAGAGTCAAGAAAAGCGCGCAAACCCCCCAGCAATTCAGCCTCACCCCCCACTGGTGAAGCGGTAACGAGTAACTCACCGGGCGGCCCCGCGGCCGAGCTGGTCCGCTGCTCCATTCGTTGCCCCTCTGCCGGCTTACTCCTCCTCTCAGCGGCCGATCTCCTCCTGTCCACCGACAGCACTGCGCCACCGCGGTTCCTGTTTACGGTGTCCGTCCCCACCTGCTGATCCATCACTTGCCGATTTCTGGAAAACGAAGAACAATGTGAGAGTACTACCGTACCAGCCGGGGATGGAGGTGACCCACCCCATCGCGCCGTGCGCCGAGGCCTACTCGTGTCTAGCTCAGGCCGAGAGCCTTGATCCCCCGGGGAGAGCCCTCCCCTGCGACGTGACCGACAACGACTGCGCACCCCCTGCATCCAATTGCGCGCACCTGTGCTTCCACCACCCAACCCGGGCCGAACGCAGCCTATCCTGGCCCGTCCACCGGCGCATCTCAGTGGCGCCCCCGCCCCGGTACCGACCCACGCCAAACCGTCGCTCCCTGCTGTAACCCCTACATCCACCTCGATCGGAGACCCACCCCGTACCAGAGACATGGAGAGGGCCGGGGAGCCCTGTGGGGAACAATTCCGGGGACACTGACACCTGACGTGGCCTAAGGGGAGACAAACTACCGGAACTTCCCCCTGATGAGGACCCCCGCACACTAACCACAACCGAGAAGCTACCACGACGCCTCGGGGCCTTTCCCCGCCCTGACCTGACGCTGGGAGAAACGGGGGGACTATTTAGGACCACATCCTGCTCAGAATCAAAGTCACGTGGGAACAGCTCCGGAGTGGAGCACCCGGAGGGAACCTGAGTGGGGAGGACGCGCACGCAAGAGGGCCTGCGGGAGGTGAGAGGGGCAGGGGGCTGTAACGGGGCATTGCTAAGGGGGATGTGGCCCCCTTACCTCCCCCCCACACCAGACCTGCTCACCTGATGCCTTCTAGGCGTCGTGGCTCCTCCCATCCGCCGGCCGTAAGTCTCCATCTGGCCTCCCTGCTTCCCAGGCCATTTGCCTGTGTGGAGGTGAGGGGGCCACTGGTCCTGGGCCCCCCAGGCCTTCCACCGCGTTGCCCAGCCACCGGAGCCGTCGGATGCGCGATGGCATCCACTTCCGGCGGGGGGCCGGACCTCCGTCGACGACTTACGGTTTCGGCTCCCACCACGTGACAACATGGTAGCACGCTCAATGGAGCGTGATCCGCTGGGAGTCTGCTGGGCCCAGGGTGGATGTCATCTCCAGGGCTCAGGCGACGTGGAGGCCTCACTGAACGCGCAGGCTTCCCTGATGCGGTGGCAGCAGGTGCTGCTGCAGGCCCAGGTCCTTCCAGTCTTCCTTGCAGCCAGCCAGGTCCCTTCAGCAGCGCAGCAGCCCTCATCTCAGCAAGAATCCTATCAATCTCAGCCTCCATGTTCCTGAAACAGAAGAAGGGAGACAGACCAGACAAACAACAGGTATGGGGGGGGAAACTTTTTCCTAAAATGGCCCCCAAACTTCCTGTTCCTATCTTTTATACTCTCCCAACTCCTCCCACTAATTCCCACTATAGGCTGACATATCCTCTCAGCACCCTGTCATGATTGCCCTCCCCGACCTTGTCTGGGGGCTACATTAGATGCCTTTAAAAGGGGCCTGGATTTTTTTAATGAACCATAACATAGAGGGCTATATATGTTAGCGTAGGCATTAATATGTATTTAGTGGTTGTTGATCAAGGAGAAGTTTGTCAAGAAGGAATTTTTCCCCATTAATTGCAGAATTTGAAATTGCTGAAATAAGGGGGTTCTTTTTAACTTCTTTTGGACCAACGGAGGTAAACAAGTATTAGGAAAAGTGTTGAACTTGATGGACACAAGTCTTTTTCTATCCTAAACTACTATGTAACTACACCGTTCACCATAACATTAATACCACCTAACATTCTCTAAGTCGCCTTTTGACGCCAAAACAGCCCTGACCCATCAAAGCATGGACTCAACTAGACCTCCGAAGGCGTGCTGTGGTATCTGGCACCAAGATATTATCAACAAAAAAACAGAAGAGTGTGTGTCCTCTAGTACTTACATGTATGACCACAGCTTCTACCTAGTACTCCTCACAGTACTTGAAAGCAAATATATTCATATTTATGGAGCATCACTTTATCATACATGTAAAAAATAAAACAGAACAAACTCGATAGTGTAATATATCTTTTAAAAAATGCCCAGTAGTGAGGATAGTATCTGGGACACTCTCCCCTGGTTTCATACCATCCTCCAGACGAGAGAGAGCATCGGCCTTGTGGTTCTTGGTGCCAGGGCGGTAGGTTATATGAAAATTAAATCTGGTAAAAAAAAGTGCCCATATAGCTTGACGAGGACGAAGTCGCTTAGCCGTTTGTAGATATTCCAAATTGCGATGATCAGTGAAGATGGTGATAGGATGCTCTGTACCCTCCAAGAGATGACGCCATTCCTTGAGAGATAATTTGATGGCTAATAACTCTCTATCTCCGACATCGTAATTACGTTCTGGGGTACTGAGTTTACGTGAAAAGTATGCAATAGGATGCAGGTATTCTTTGTCACCTGACCGTTGAGATAAAACTGCCCCTACAGCAACCTCGGAAGCATCAACTTCTAAAAAGTATGGTTTGGCCGATGTTGGTTGAATTAGTATGGGTGCTGTGGTAAATCTTTCTTTTACGGTATTGAAAGCCTCTTGTGCTTCGGGTGTCCAATGGAAGCGGACGCCTTGTCTTGTGAGTAGAGTGATGAGAGCGATGATATGGGAGAATCCTAGAATGAACTTTCTATAAAAGTTGGCAAAGCCGATAAATCTTTGGATGGCTTTTTTTATCATGAGGCAGTGGCCATTCCAGAACAGCATTGACCTTTTGGGGGTCTATTTGAACTTGACCAGGAGAAAGAACAAACCCCAAAAACTCAATGATGGAGACTTCAAAGTGACATTTGTCTAGTTTAGCATATAAACAAAACTGGCGTAATCTCTTCAACACCTTTCTCACATGTTCGCGATGCTCCGAGAGGTTAGAGGAAAAATTTTTAATATCGTCGAGATAGATCACTAGGAAGGAATCCAGGTATTCTCAGAAAACATCATTAAGAAAATGTTGAAATGTCGCAGGGGCATTACAGAGTCCAAAAGGCATAACCATATATTCATAGTGTCCATATCTGCTTCTAAAAAATGTCTTCCATTCATCGCCACTCTTGATGCGAACTAAATTATAGGCCCCACGGAGGTCGATCTTAGAAAATACTGAGGCAGTCTTGACACGATCCATAAGTTCAGGTATCGATGGGAGTGGGTAGCGATTTTTAATAGTAATGTTATTTAGTTCGCGATAATCTACACAAGGACGTAGACTACCGTCTTTCTTCCCAAAAAAAAAATGCCGGGTCCAGCCGGAGAGGTGGATGGGCGGATAAATCCTTTTTTAAGATTGTCTTCAATATAGTCTTTTAGGTGCAAAGATTTAGGTTCTGATAAAGGATAAATCCGGCCGAAAGGAATTGGGGCCCCTGGTAACAAATCGATGGGGCAATCGTATGGTCGGTTAGGAGGTAATTGTTCCGCCTTTCTTTTTTCAAATACATCACGAAAGTCCATGTATTGAGGAGGAATGAGTGTTTGATCTGTGTCTTGTAAACTGTCTTGACAAAAAAGCATTGATTCAGTCGGATGGAGACAGTGATGTCGACAGAACATGGAGGTAAATGTCAATGTCCCTGTGGACCAGTCTATAGTAGGATTATGTGTTCGTAGCCACGGTAGTCCGAAAATCACTGGGAACAATGGAGAAGGGACAACATCAAAAACAATCCTTTCAGTGTGAGTGGATCCTAGAAGTACCAATAAAGGAAAGGTCTCTTCTGTAACGGGTCGAGATTTGAGAGGGGAGCCATCAACAACTTGGATGTGGGTAGGTGTGGATTTCGGACGTACTGGAAGGCACAACCGGTCAACCAAGGTCTGGTCGATGAAACAACTGCTGGCTCCAGAATCCACAATAACAGAGAGGGCTATGGAGTCATTGGCCCACTGAAAAAATAGAGAGACGGAGAGGTGAGAGGAGCCGGTGACAGGTGCAGAACTCAGGCAAACTCGGGATTCTTGTGTCTTACCTCGAGGTTTGCGAGGTCGACGTGGACAGTCACGTAATAGATGACCAGGTTGACCACAGTATAGGCAGAGATTGTTGTTACGTCTATAAGTTCTTTCAGTCTCGGACAAAGGTCCCCGAGCCACTCCTAGTTGCATAGGTTCTTCGGTATTTAGAGGTGCAGGGTTTCCCTCGGAATATCCATAGGTGTGTCTGGTTGGTAGATTAGTGACTCCTGCTCGTTCTAATCTCCTCTCTCTGAGTCTTCTATCAATCTGTGTAACCAACAGTATCAGGGCCTCTAATGTAGGAGGAATACCCACTCGAGCAAGTTCATCCTTCAGCTGATCAGACAAACCTAACCGGAATTGGTCTAAGAGGGCTGGTTCGTTCCACGTACTTTCGATAGCCAAGCCTCTAAATTCAGTAACGTAATCTTCAACAGGCCTTTTACCTTGTCTTAAGGCTCGAAGAGAAGCTTGAGTGGATGAGACACGGAGAGGATCCTCGTACAAATTATCCATAGCTTGGAGGAATGTAGGCCAGGAGTTGAGCAATGGGCTGTTAGTGCGTAGTAAATGATGGGCCCATAATTGGGGTTCCCCAGAAAGCAGTGATATAGTGGATTGAATCTTGACGTAATCTGTGATATAAGTTCTGGGTTGTAAGGAGAAGAGAACTTGGCAGGATGTAATAAAAGTCTGATATTGAGCACGGTTGCCAGAGAAATGTTCAGGTAGTGGCACCCGGGGTTCAGGTGCAGTGGCCAGTGCTTTGGCTTGAAAAACTGGAGGTGGTGAAGGTGCAGGAGCTGCGGCCATTTGCATGTCATGCATCTGGTGTTGTAAGTGAGACTGACCGGCTTGTAGATCTTGCATAGAGCGTGAAAGGGCAGCGATCTGGTCTGTAAGGGCCATGACTGCTTCGGCCATCCCTGCGGGTTCCATGTATGGCTCAGTTATTCTGTTAGGTAAAAACTCACGTTTCAGATGAGGAGCCCAAATGCAGAGATGGACAGACTTGCTTAGAGTAGTACACACAGGAAAGGATCTGAAATGGAACAGACCCCCTGGATGTAGTTACAAGCACGAATGAACTGTGTATGGACTCAGGATACCGATGGTACTGCAGGAACTGAGGAACACTGGTGCAGGACTCAGGATGCCAGGAACGGAGTAAGGTAACCAGCAATCTGATTAACACTTGTGCAGGACTCAGGATACTGATGGTAATGCAGTGGGTAATATAAAACAGAGCCGAGGTCAGGGAGTCAGAAATACAGTCCAATATGCAAGCCAGGGTCAGGACGCGAGAAATCACAAATCCAATAACAGAGCCGAGGTCAGGGAACCAGAAGTCACAAAATCCAATAAACAGAGCCGAGGTCAGGGAGCCAGAAATCACAAAAAATAGGGAGCAGGAAACTGAGGACAAGCCAACAGAAGCACAGGATAACTGAGCAATAAGAGAAAGGAAGAGGAGGGTTTAAATAGGCTGAGTCATTTGCCTCAGTGATTGTTTCACAGGGGTGTGGCCGTTGCCGTGGAGACACTGCTGAAGCAGCCTATGGGCAGTGCAGTCTGGGGGATCGTCTCTGCATGATGACAGGGGAACTCAGCTGTGTGGGCAAGGTATTGCGCTTGAATTGCATGCGCGGGGACCTCCGTCGGGGGCAAGGTAGCGCGGGCGATCCTCTAGAGGTGAGGGCATAACAGGTTTTTTCTACAGTGTATCATTTCTAGAATGTCAAAGACCCTGCAGGTATTGTCCTCACCCGTCCTCGTGGGCATAAAGCCCACTTGATCAGAGTGAATAAGCCCTGGAAGAACCATTTTCAAGCTTTGTGCTAATATTTTAAAATAGATTTTAATGTCCAAGTTGATTAGTGAGATTGGTCTGTAATTAGTTACCACTCTAGGGTCCTTTCCTGGTTTCGGAATAGGGGATATACTAGCCTCCATCATTTTCACCGGAAACTCAGCGGTGTCTCCGATAGAGTTAAATACTCTTACCAGGATAGGTGATATCACCGGATCGAGTATCCGAAAGAAGAGGGCTGAAAAGCCATCCGGGCCTGGTGCCTTACCGTTCTCTAGCTCCTTAATGACCTTAGTAATTTCAAGTTCAGTTATAGGCTTGCATAGAGTATTCAGATTTTCCTCAGATAGTTGAGGTAGCCAAAAATTGTGATATTTCTATTGTCTTTGCCTTTGGTTTAGGAAGATTATATAAGATTCATAGTATGTTCTAAACACTGCAGCAATAACTTGCAAAGATATTTGTGTTTTGTTCTCATAAACTATTTTCTTTATTCTTGAACGTTGTGTGATATGTTTAAGTTTCCTTGTAAGCTCTTTTCCTACTCTGTTGTTACTGTAGTACCAAGTACTTTTTAATCTTAACTGCCTTGATCTTTAGCCCTTTTCTGATCTGGTGTCGTACCCTCTCTATATCTTGTATGTTCCTCCTGTCTGGTCTGTCCATGTTTTTCCTCTCCAGCCTAGCCAGGATAGCAAATAATTCTGCCAGATCTTTCCCCTTTTGTCTTTTAAACCAAGAGCCTCTCTTGATTAAGTGGCCGCGTAAAAGCTCTTCATAGCGCACCATAAAGTTGTTTCTGATATTTGTTCATTATCATTGTGTTCCTGAAAATTTTTTGCTTGATCAAGCAGAACTTGTTTGGGTATTCAGAATAGATTAATTCATTCTCCATTTATTGCGTTTCATATATCCAGAGTTATCTCTGATACGAACGAATAGTTTCTAACTGTTGTCCAAAGTTTAGAAATATGCCTGTTTCCATGTTTTTCTGCAGTTTTTTGCGCGTTATAGGGCAAAAACACAAAATAGTGTTTTTTTGTTTTTTCCTTGTGACCTCCATCAGAGCGGTTTTCGTGATCGTTGACCGCAAATTCCAGCGCAGGATGTGCCAGAAATGTCTATTGTTGCGAAGGGGTTAAACCAACCCAAAATGAGTTGACTAGTTTTGAGCTATATGTTCATGTGGGAAGGGGGGGGGGGGGGGGGGTGTGATTCAGGGATTCATGACTGTTATCAGTGTTACAAGGTCATTATCGCTAATTTTGAATATAATTGTTTTCAAATAGCATTGCACTACTTACTACGGATTGGCCTGTAACTAGTGTTGAGCGAACCCAAACCGCACTGTTCGGGATCGTACCATTACGTAACATTATGGTATTCGGACCCCGGACCCGAACACGGACATTCCACTGTATGTCCGTGTTGGAGTTCGGGGTTCGGCGATTTAATGGCGCATTTTGAAAGGCTGCAGGGCAGCCAATCAACAAGCGTTTGACTCGTTTGCCCTTAGAAGCCATCACAGCCATGCCTACTAATGGCATGGCTGTGATTGGCCAGTGCAGCATGTGACCCAGCCTCTAAATATAAGCTGGAGTCACGTACACGCACATCACAAGAGCTCTTCTTAGTGTAGGGAGAGGATGCTGCAGCTGTGAGGGACAGTTTAGTAAAGAATTCTGGTGTTGAATCTGCAAACTACAGCGAATATTTTAGTGGGTGCTATACTACATTTTTGTATTCTGCCCTGAGCCCAGTGCCACAGAGAGTGCAGTGCACTTGCAACTGCATGTGTGCCAGGCACACGACTTTTATCCTGTTCTGTTAGCTCAGTGGGCAACATCTAGGCATTTTTAAATACTGCAATTTGTTGGTGTTAAATATTACATTTGCGTCCTGCACTTCATATCTGAGAGTCAAATAGAACCGTCAAATACTGTGCCTACAGCGCACTTTGAAAAATTCTAATAGTTTTTGGTGGTAAATAGTACATTTGCGTCTTGCGGTGCACTTCATATCTGAGAGTCAAATAGAACCATCAAATACTGTGCTTACAGCGCACTTTGAAAAATTCTAATAGTTTTGGGTGGTAAATAGTACATTTGCGTCTTGCGGTGCACTTTATATCTGAGAGTCAAATAGAACAGTCCAATACTGTGCTTACAGCGCACTTTGAAAAATTCTAATTGTTTTGGGTGCTAAATAGTACATTTGCGTCTTGCGGTGCACTTCATTTCTGAGAGTCAAATAGAACAGTCCAATACTGTGCTTACAGCGCACTTTGAAAAATTCTAATTGTTTTGGGTGCTAAATAGTACATTTGCGTCTTGCAGTGCACTTCATTTCTGAGAGTCAAATAGAACAGTCCAATACTGTGCTTACAGCGCACTTTGAAAAATTCTAATTGTTTTGGGTGGTAAATAGTACATTTGCGTCTTGCGGTACATTTCTTGCAGTCCAATAAACAAAAAAAATACAAATAAAAATTGTTGACTATTGGCGGTTACATTGTCGCCTGACATAAACCATCTGTTACTTTGGTGGGTGACTGCAAAGAATGAGGAGAGCGTCAAATAAGGGACGTGGTCCTGGTCGTGGTGCTGCTGGTGTTCGTGGAGCTCCTGTTGCAAGTAGAGGATGTGGTCGATCTGTGCCAGCTACACGCACAAGTGAAACACCTTCCTCAGGTGCTAGTACGCGACAGAACCTTCAGCGTTATTTGGTAGGCCCGAATGCCGCTCTTAGAATGGTATGGCCAGAACAAGTACAGGCGATAGTAGATTGGGTGGCTGACAGTGCCTTCAGTTCCTTCACATTGTCTCCCACTCGGTCCCATCCTTTTGCTTTTTGATGACTGCTGGCAGGGTCATCAAACCTAGCCTTGCCCCAGAAGTGGAAGAGATTGAGTGCACCGATTCACAACCACTTATGTGTCAGGATGTGGACATGCGAGGACCACCGCAGGACGTCTCTGATGATGACGAAACACAGGTGCCAACTGCTGTGGCTTTCGGCAGTGTGCAGACCGGCAAGGAGGGTTGAGGAGTGGGTGGAAGATGATGTGGAGGATGATGAGGTCCTAGACCCCACATGGAATCAAGGTCATGGGAGTGACGTGTCCAGTTTCGAGGAAGAGGCGGTGGTCGCAAAGAGGCACCAGCGCAGCTTAAGAGGGAGAAGGGTGCAAAACCGTAGCGGCCGTCCCCTAGACAGTACGCCTGCTACTGCCCACCGCACCCAGGGGCCGAGCACACCAAAGCCAGCTACAAGGAGTTCCCTGGCGTGGCAGTTCTTTAGACAATGTGCTGACGACAAGACACGAGTGGTTTGCAAGCTGTGCTATCAGAACCTGAAGCGAGGCAGAAACTTGCTAAACCTGAGCACAACCTGCATGACCAGGCATCTACATGCAAAGCACGGCCTGCAGTGGAGTAAGCATCTCAAAACCCAAGAAAGGTCTCAGACTCCTCCTGCTTCTTCTTCTGCTGCTGTCTTGGCCTCTTCCTCCAGCTCTGGAGTCACAGTGGCACCTTCCACCAAGCAAATAGAGGAAGTGGCAGCAATGCCACAACATCCGCCACCGTCCCCAAGCATCTCCAGACTGTCCCATGGAAGCATTCGTCTGTCCATCTCCCAAACACTGGAGAGAAAGAGGAAGTATGGCCCTACCCACCCGCGAACGCTGGCCCTG
The DNA here is from genome assembly GCA_036172795.1 of Pelodytes ibericus. Lineage (NCBI taxonomy): Eukaryota > Metazoa > Chordata > Amphibia > Anura > Pelodytidae > Pelodytes > Pelodytes ibericus. The sequence continues at coordinate 107,383,439 of CM069857.1, read as the reverse complement.
AATGCCAGCATTTACAAATTCCTGGCCTTTGAAATGCTGTCATTCCGTCTGTTGGAGACGGACAGATTTAAAAACCTGATGGCGGTGGCTGTCCCACAGTACGTGGTTTCCAGCCTGCCACTACTTTTCCCGGCGAGCCATCCCTTCCCTGCACAAGCAATTGGAGGACAAAATCAGGTGTGCACTGGGCAACGCCATCTGTGGCAAGGTCCACATAACCACAGATACGTGGACCAGTAAGCACGGGCAGGGACGCTATATCTCCCTAACTGCACACTGGTCAAATGTAGTGTCGGCTGGGCCTGAGGCAGATAGCAGTTTGGCGCATGTCCTTCTGCCACAGAGGATTGCAGGGCATTTCTCTTTTCCTCCTGTTGCCTCCTCCTCCTACTCAGCTTCTACCACCTCCTCATCCGGTCAGCGTAACACCTTCACCACCAACTTCAGTACAGCCAGGGGGAAACGACAGCAGGCTCTTTTAAAACTCATATGTTTGGGGGGGACACCCCACAGCGCGCAGGAGCTGTGGACGGGCATGGAACAACAGATCAATGAGTGGTTGTGAGCCTCAAGCCCGGCCTGGTGGTGTGCGATTATGGGCGAAATCTTGTAGCAGCTCTGGGCCTAGCCGGTTTGACGCACATCCCTTTCCTGGCGCATGTGCTGAATTTGGTGGTGTAGAAATTCCTGAAAAACTACCCAGATATATCAGAGCTGCTGCAGAAAGTGCGGGCCGTCTGTGCACACTTTAGGCGTTCTCACCCTGCTGCTGCTCGCCTGTCTGCGCTGCAGCGTAACTTAGGCCTTCCCGCTCACTGCCTCATATGCGACGTGCCGACAAGGTGGAACTCCACCTTGGACATGCTAGAGAGATTTTGCGAGCAGCAGCAGGTAATAGTGGAGTATCAGCTGCAGCTCGCACGGGTCAGTCGCTCTTCGGAACAGCACCACTTCACCACCAATGAGTGGGCCTCCATGCGAGACCTGTGTGCCATTTTGCACTGTTTCGAGGACTCGACCAACATGGCCAGTGCCAATGACGCCGTTCTCAGCCTTACTATCCCGCTTGTATGTCTCCTTGAAAAAATGCTTAGGGCGATGATGGATGAGGATGTGGCACAGGAGGAAGAGGAGGAGGAAGAACAGGGGTCATTTCCACGGTTATCAGGCCAGTCATTTACAAATGGCTTGGAGGGTGGGTTCCTGCACCAGCATAGGCCAGGTTCACAACTGTCAAGCCAGGGCACAGTTTTGGAGGAGGATGATGAGGAGGAGGAGGAGGAGGAACCGTGTTCACAGCAGGGTGGCACCCAACGCAGCTCGTGGGCATCACTGGAGCGTGGCTGGGGGGATACGTAGGACACAGATGATACACCTCCCACAGAGAACAGCTTGTCCTTGCCTCTGGGTAGCTTGGCACACATGAGCGACTACATGCTGCAGTGCCTGCGCAACGACTGCCGAGTTGCCCACATTCTAACTTATGCTGATTTCTGGGTGGCCACCCTACTGGATCCCTGTTACAAGGACAACGTGCCGTCCTTAATTCCATCACTGGAGCGTGATCATAAGATGCGCACGCTGGTAGACGCGCTGCTGAGGGCATTCCAAAATGACACTGCGGGCTCAATGGAAGCACAAGGCGAAGGCAGAGGAAGAGGTCGCCAATGCAGCTGGGGCACCGCCAGCACCTCAGAAGGCAGGGTAAGCATGGCCAAAATGTAAAAAAGCTTTGTCAGTACACCACAACAAGCAGCAACACCATCTGATATGCAACGGGTTAGCAGGAGTCAGCATTTCAGCAACATGGTGGAACAGTACGTATGCACAGGCCTACACGTACTGACTGATGGGTCTGCCCCATTCAACTTCTGGGTCTCCAAATTGGGCAAATGGCCTGAGCTTGCCCTTTATGCCTTGGAGGTGCTGGCCTGCCCTGTTTCCAGTGTATTGTCTGAACGTGTGTTTAGCACGGCAGGGGGCGTTATCACAGACAAGCGCAGCCGCCTGTCCACAGCCAACATGGACAAGTTCACGTTTATTAAGATGAACCAGGCATGGATCCCACCAGACTTGTCTGTACCTTGTGCAGAATAGACATTTATATCGCCTCACCCAGTAATTGTTATACTCAAGTGCACTTATTCTTTGTTTTCTGTTGTTATATGTCCCAATATTTTGGAGGCTATCCCAATTTAAAAAAACCAAAACCAAATAAAAAACAGTGTTGGCTACCTCCTCCTCCTCCAGTGCCGCTTACACCTACACTGCCACGGTCACAGCCTCCTCAACCTATGGGTCACTTAGTATAAACTGAAAGAGAATACCCTGCACTCCAACCCTCTCTCAAATGGATAATTCTGTTGATCCTCCTGGCAGCCATGCTTTAGATTTAGATTTATGTTCTTCCAAAGCTAAAATCAAAGATTCCATCTACTCTTACCCACATTTTACTTCCTTTTGCAGCCCTCTAGCCCTTTCCATTACTTTTTTAAAGGCATTTTAGTGGCCAAAAGTTCGTGTCCCCATTGACTTCAATGGGGTTCGTGTTCGTGGTCAAGTTCGAGTACGGACCCGGACATTTTTCCGAAGTTCGGCCGAACCCGAACATCCAAGTGTCCACTCAACTCTACCTGTAACGTGAACAAAAAAGCAAAAAAAAACAAAACATCGGCTATTTCTAAACTCAGAACAAATATTAGTAACTATTTAGCAGGGTTTTTTTTATTAGCTTTTGAAGAGGAGTATATGATTTTTCAAATAAAAATCAGAAAAACATTTTATTTTAAATTTTTCACCATATTTTATTATTTTTTTATATATAATAGTATATGTTAAAAATAAAATATCAACAGAAAGCCCTTCTTATGCCGATAAAAAAAACATATAATTTGTGTGGATATGGTAAAGGAGTAAGAAAATATTAAAGTTAAATTTAAAAAAACTACAGAAATGATAAAACAGCTCATGTCACCAAGGGCAAAACAAGGTCAAAAAGTAATCTCACTAAGGGATCAAAGATGCCCAAAATGCATCTTCCACATGTCAGTGCATATTAATGTGCTTTCAAAGTACTTTAAAAAACATGTTTTACATTTTTCATTTTAAAATATTAAAAAAAAAACTTTTTTAATTAACAGCAGTTTGCAATAAACCAGGACTTCCCACACTAGCTGAGTAAACGTAAATAAATTTTTTTGCTGCAGGAACCAATTAGAATAATTCAATTAAAATGAATGGAATTTCCTGTCTCTCTCTAGTGATATCATCAGACAATGTGTTGTACTGTTAAGGGATCCTACGTGTCATAGTTGCCAACATTTGAAAAAAAATTCCAGGGACACCTACTGTTCAAAGCTACCCCCACTGTACATAATTAGCATAATGTAACTCCACCTTATTGTCACAGTGTAGATTATATCACCAAGTTCCCACCAGCATTACCAGCATCCTTGGTATACAGCAGATACATTCACACAGGGCCGATCCTTGGCGGGTGGGCGGATTGCACCACACCCAGGCGCTGTCAGACTGAGAAATATGGGGGTGCCTAGACTGGAGCTGCATGCCCTTGATCATGCTGGGTGCCGGACACCGGGCGCCTTCTTCCCTCATCATGATCCTCCTCCGTTGAAACGGAGAAGGACATAAGTAATGGGAGTTGAATATATAATATACGCTGGGCCCCTTCTCCCTCATCATGATCCTCCTCCCTTGAAACGGAGAAGAACATAAGTAATCGCAGCCGTATGTTATTGGCTGCTGTAACCGCACCTCCGTGGGATAAGCTCCGCCCCCTCACACTGTCAGAGCGCCCGGATGTCAGCTGACTTTCTGCTGGCTCAGAAGAAGGTAAATGCTGCAGGGGTTGGAAACCCACACCATCTGAACATCCCCCTCCCTGCAACTGAAAGGTAAATGAGCAGGGAGGGAGACAAACATTATAGCAACCTTTTTTATGGTTATAAAAAGGCCATACATCCGTCTGTATAAGGGTATGTGTGTTATGAGTGTGTGTGTGTGTGTGTGTAAGGGTGTCTGTGTGTGTGTGTGTGTGTGTGTGTGTGTGTGTGTGTGTGTGTGTGTGTGTAATGGTGTCTATGTGTGTTTATAAGGCTGTGTCTGTGTGGATATAATTGTGTGTGTAAGAGTGTCTGTGTGTCTGTAATGGTGTCTATGTGTGTATAAGGCTGTGTCTGTGTGGATGTAATTATGTGTTTAAGGGTGTCTGTGTATAAGGGTATCTCTGTGTGTAAGGCTGCCTGGGTATATGTGTGTAGGGGTGTCTGTGTGTCTGTAATGGTGTCTATGTGTGCGTATAAGGCTGTGTCTGTGTGGATGTAATTGTGTGTGTGTATAAGGGTATCTGTGTGTAAGGGTGTCTGTGTATAAGGGTATCTGTGTGTGTAAGGGTGTCTGTGTATAAGGGTATCTGTGTGTGTAAGGCTGTCTGGTTAGATGTATGTATGGGTGTCTTTGTATAAGGGTATCTGTGTGTGTGTAAGGCTGCTTTGGTATATGTGTGTCTGTAATGGTGTCTATGTGTGTGTATAAGGCTGTGTCTGTGTGGATGTAATTGTGTGTGTGTATAAGGGTATGTGTGTGTAAGGCTGTCTGGGTATATGTGTGTAAGGGTGTCTGGGTATATGTGTGTAAGGGTGTCTGTGTATAAGGGTATCTGTGTGTGTAAGGGTGTCTGGGTATATGTGTGTAAGGGTGTCTGTGTATAAGGGTATCTGTGTGTGTAAGGCTGCCTGTGTATATGTGTGTTTGTAAGGCTGTCTGGGTATATGTGTGTATAAGGGTATCTGTGTGTGTAAGGGTGTCTGGGTATATGTGTGTAAGGGTGTCTGGGTATAAGGGTATCTGTGTGTGTAAGGCTGCCTGTGTATATGTGTGTATAAGGGTATCTGTGTGTAAGGCTGTCTGAGTGTGTGTTTGTAAGGCTGTCTGGGTAAATGTGTGTATAAGGGTATCTGTTTGTATAAGGCTGTCTGTGTGTGTGTGTAGGGGTGTATGTGGATGTAATTGTGTGTGTGTATAAGGGTATCTGTGTGTGTAAGGCTGTCTGTGTGTGTGTAAGGGTGTCTGTATATGTGTATAAGGGTATCTGTGTGTAAGGCTGTCTGGGTGTGTGTTTGTAAGGGTATCTGTTTGTATAAGGCTGTCTGTGTGTGTGTGTAGGGGTGTATGTGGATGTAATTGTGTGTGTGTATAAGGGTATCTGTGTGTGTAAGGCTGTCTGGGTGTGTGTTTGTAAGGGTGTCTGGGTGTGATGACACGTTTATTTGTCAGAAAATCATGTCAATGACAGTTACAAGGGGGCAAGTGGTATTATGAGACTATTGGTTAATCTTTTTCTCAAAGTCTGGTGAATGGTGTATGCAACCTACACAATCTTGCAAGCTTCGTAGTTTTTAAATCATAGGAATTTGCTCACATATAAGTGTGTGTGTGTGTAAGTGTGTATAAGTGTGTCAGCGTGTGTAAGTGTGTCTGTGAGTATGAGTGAGACGTTTGTGTATGTGTCGGTGAAAAAAGTGTTTTTTACATATATTAAAAGTTTATATATAGATAGATAAATGCATATATCTATCTATATATGTGTATTTGCAGTGGCGTAACTACTGTGGCCGCGCTCACCCTTGTCGGCTCTCCTCTCCCCAGAGCCAGCCCATACAATGCATTTCCTTTTGACTGCCATGTGTGCTGGGTGTCACGTGACAACACGGCATTCAAAGTGAAACCATCATGGGACAGAGAGTCCAGCTTAAAATAAGCTGTCAGAGATCTATGTGGATCGTACAGTAAAACATTTGATTGCTCCACTGGCAAAATACGCATAAGGATCTGCCCTGTTACAGGTGAGCTGCATGTTGATATTCCCCTATTTATATGTGTGTACCTGTGAGTGAGCCAATGTCTGTGAGTGACTGTATATATGTGAGTGTGTGTCTGGGAATGACTGTATATATGTGAGTGTGTGTCTGGGAATGACTGTGTATATATATATGTGAGTGTGTGTCTGGGCGTGATGTGTATATGTCAGTGTGTGTCTGTGACTATGTATATGTCAGTGTGTGTCTGTGACTGTGTATATGTCAGTGTGTGTCGGGGAGTGACTGTGCATAAGTCAGTGTGTGTCTGGGAGTGACTGTGTATATGTCAGTGTGTGTCTGGGAGTGACTGTGTATATATCAGTGTGTGTCTGGGAATAACTGTGTATATGTCAGTGTGTGTCTGGGAATGACTGTATATATATGTGAGTGTGTGTCTGGAAATGAGTGTATATATATATGTGAGTGTGTGTCTGGGAATGACTGTATATATATATGTGAGTGTGTGTCTGGGAATGACTGTATATATATATGTGAGTGTGTGTCTGGGAGTGACTGTGTATATGTCAGTGTGTGTCTGGGCGTGACTGTGTATATGTGTATATGTCAGTGTGTGTCTGGGAGTGACTGTGTATATGTCAGTGTGTGTCTGGGAGTGACTGTGTATATGTCAGTGTGTGTCTGGGAGTAACTGTGTATATGTCAGTGTGTGTCTGGGAGTGACTGTGTATATGTCAGTGTGTGTCTGGAAGTGACTGTATATGTCAGTGTGTGTCTGGGAGTGACTGTGTAAATGTCAGTGAGTGTCTGGGAGTGACTGTATATGTCAGTGTGTGTCTGGGCGTGAGTTTGTATATGTCAGTGTGTGTCTGGGAGTGACTGTATATGTCAGTGTGTGTCTGGGAGTGACTGTATATGTCAGTGTGTGTCTGCGAGTGACTGTGTATATATCAGTGTGTGTCTGGGAATGACTGTGTATGTGTGAGTGTGTGTCTGGGAATAACTGTATATATGTGTGAGTGTGTGTCTGGGAATGACTGTATATATATATATATATATATATATATATGTGTGAGTGTGTGTCTAGGAATGACTGTATATATATTTATATATATATATATATATATATATGTGAGTGTGTGTCTGGGAGTGACTGTGTATATGTGAGTGTGTGTCTGGGAATGACTGTATATATATGTGAGTGTGTGTCTGGGCGTGAGTTTGTATATGTCAGTGTGTGTCTGGGAGTGACTGTATATGTCAGTGTGTGTCTGGGAGTGACTGTATATGTCAGTGTGTGTCTGGGAGTGACTGTGTATATTTCAGTGTGTGTCTGGGAGTGACTGTGTATATGTCAGTGTGTGTCTGGGAGTGACTGTGTATATGTCAGTGTGTGTCTGGGAATGACTGTGTATATGTCAGTGTGTGTCTGGGAATGACTGTCTATGTGTGAGTGTGTGTCTGGGAATGACTGTATATATATATATGTGAGTGTGTGTCTGGGAATAACTGTATATATATATATATATATATATATATATGTGAGTGTGTCTCTGGGAGTGACTGTGTATATGTGAGTGTGTGTCTGGGAGTGACTGTGTATGTGTGAGGGTGTGTCTGGGAATGACTGTATATATATGTGAGTGTGTGTCTGGGCGTGATTGTGTATATGTCAGTGTGTGTCTGGGAGTGACTATATGTCAGTGTGTGTCTGGGAGTGACTGTGTATGTGTGAGTGTGTGTCTGGGAATGACTGTATATATATGTGAGTGTGTGTCTGGGCGTGAGTTTGTATATGTGCGTGTGTCTGGGAGTGACTGTATATGTCAGTGTGTGTCTGGGTGTGACTGTATATTTCAGTGTGTGTCTGGGAGTGACTGTGTATATGTCAGTGTGTGTCTGGGAGTGACTGTGTATATGTCAGTGTGTGTCTGGGAATGACTGTGTATATGTCAGTGTGTGTCTGGGAATGACTGTGTATGTGTGAATGTGTGTCTGGGAATGACTGTATATATGTGTGAGTGTGTGTCTGGGAGTGACTGTGTATATGTGAGTGTGTGTCTGGGAATGACTGTATATATATGTGATTGTGTGTCTGGGCGTGAGTTTGTATATGTCAGTGTGTGTCTGGGAGTGACTGTATATGTCAGTGTGTGTCTGGGAGTGACTGTATATGTCAGTGTGTGTCTGGGAGTGACTGTGTATATTTCAGTGTGTGTCTGGGAGTGACTGTGTATATGTCAGTGTGTGTCTGGGAATGACTGTGTATATGTCAGTGTGTGTCTGGGAATGACTGTGTATGTGTGAGTGTGTGTCTGGGAATGACTGTATATATATATGTGAGTGTGTGTCTGGGAATAACTGTATATATATATATATATATGTGAGTGTGTGTCTGGGAGTGACTGTGTATATGTGAGTGTGTGTCTGGGAGTGACTGTGTATGTGTGAGGGTGTGTCTGGGAATGACTGTATATATATGTGAGTGTGTGTCTGGGCGTGATTGTGTATATGTCAGTGTGTGTCTGGGAGTGACTGTATATGTCAGTGTGTGTCTGGGAGTGACTGTGTATGTGTGAGTGTGTGTCTGGGAATGACTGTATATATATGTGAGTGTGTGTCTGGGCGTGAGTTTGTATATGTGCGTGTGTCTGGGAGTGACTGTATATGTCAGTGTGTGTCTGGGTGTGACTGTATATTTCAGTGTGTGTCTGGGAGTGACTGTGTATATGTCAGTGTGTGTCTGGGAGTGACTGTGTATATGTCAGTGTGTGTCTGGGAATGACTGTGTATATGTCAGTGTGTGTCTGGGAATGACTGTGTATGTGTGAGTGTGTGTCTGGGACTGTATATATGTGTGAGTGTGTGTCTGGGAATGACTGTATATATATATGTGAGTGTGTATACTAAGTTTATACTAATGTATGTGTTATGGTGTACACACAGCTCTCTGACTGAAGCACATCTGCACCAGGTCTTACTATATTTCATGTAAAAGTGATAAAATACCTGATGTAGATGTTGTGCTGTAAATGCAGGGCCAATCCTAGGGTCATGAGCACCTGGGTGCAGGATTTGTATGGGCACCCCTATGGTGGGCGTGGTCAGTGGCGTCCCGAGGGGGAGGCGGGGGGGGAGGTAAGTGATGGGGAAGGGGGAGGAGGGTGGTTTAAAACAAGCAGGGCTCTGACTGGCACTATTTTACTGGGCTCTGGCTGGCACAATATTACAGGCATCTGACTGGCACTATATTACTGGGCTCTGGCTGGCACTATATTACTGGGCTCTGGCTGGCACTATATTACTGGGCATCTGGCTGGCACAATATTACAGGCATCTGGCTGGCACAATATTACAGGCATCTGGCTGGCACTATATTACTGGGCTCTGACTGGCACTATATTACTGGGCTCTGGCTGGCACAATATTACAGGCATCTGGCTGGCACTATATTACTGGGCTCTGGCTGGCACTATATTACTGGGCTCTGACTGGCACTATATTACTGGGCATCTGGCTGGCACTATATTACTGGGCTCTGGCTGGCATAATATTACAGGCATCTGACTGGCACTATATTACTGGGCTCTGGCTGGCACTATATTACTGGGCATCTGGCTGGCACTATATTACTGGGCTCTGGCTGGCACAATATTACTGGGCATCTGGCTGGCACTATATTACTGGGCTCTGAGTGGCACAATATTACTGGTATCTGACTGGAACAATATTACTGGTATCTGACTGGCACAATATTACAGGCATCTGACTGGCACACTATTACTGGGCTCTGACTGACACAATATTCCTGGTATCTGACAGGCACAATATTACAGGCATCTGACTGGCACACTATTACTGGGCTCTAACTGACACAATATTCCTGGTATCTGACTGGCACAATATTACTGGGCTCTGTGTGGCACAATATTACTGGTATCTGACTGGCACAATATTACTGGTATCTGACTGGCACACTATTAATGGGCTCTGAATGGCACACTATTCCTGGTATCTATAATTGTACAATTTTCAAACATTGAAAAAATTGTGGGTGTTTTCTTACATTTTTATTATGGGGGGGTGCCACACTCAGGGTCCGCCCCGGGTGCCAAATGCTCTTGATACGCCCCTGGGCGTGGTAATACTACTAACCCCTTCCCTTTATACATGTTTTCATGAAATATAAATTAAAATACCAAAATTGTATTATAAATTATTTGAAAAAAAGAAAAGAAGAAACCCAGTGTGATTAGCAATGGAGAAAATATTTAATCACTAATTTAAACTCTGGGAATAACTGTATATATATATATATATATATATGTGAGTGTGTGTCTGGGAGTGACTGTGTATATGTGAGTGTGTGTCTGGGAGTGACTGTGTATATGTAAGGGTGTGTCTGGGAATGACTGTATATATATATATGAGTGTGTGTCTGGGCGTGATTGTGTATATGTCAGTGTGTGTCTGGGAGTGACTGTATATGTCAGTGTGTGTCTGGAAGTGACTGTGTATATGTCAGTGTGTGTCTGGGAGTGACTGTGTATATGTCAGTGTGTGTCTGGGAGTGACTGTGTATATTTCAGTGTGTGTCTGGGAGTGACTGTGTATATGTCAGTGTGTGTCTAGAAGTGACTGTGTATATGTCAGTGTGTGTCTGGTAATGACTGTGTATATGTCAGTGTGTGTCTGGGAATGACTGTGTATGTGTGAGTGTGTGTCTGGGAATGACTGTATATATGTGTGAGTGTGTGTCTGGTAATGACTGTATATATATATGTGAGTTTGTGTCTGGGAATAACTGTAGATATATATATATATATATATATATATATATATATATATATGTGAGTGTGTGTCTGGGAGTGACTGTGTATATGTGAGTGTGTGGCTGGGAGTGACTGTGTATATGTGAGTGTGTGTCTGGGAGTGACTGTGTATGTGTGAGGGTGTGTCTGGGAATGACTGTATATATATATGAGTGTGTGTCTGGGCGTGATTGTGTATATTTCAGTGTGTGTCTGGGAGTGACTGTGTATATGTCAGTGCGTGTCTAGAAGTGACTGTGTGTATGTCAGTGTGTGTCTGGGAATGACTGTGTATATGTCAGTGTGTGTCTGGGAATGACTGTGTATGTGTGAGTGTGTGTCTGGGAATGACTGTATATATGTGTGAGTGTGAGTCTGGTAATGACTGTATATATATATATGGGAGTTTTTGTCTGGGAATAACTGTAGATATATATATATATATATATATATATATATATATATATATATGAGTGTGTGTCTGGGCGTGATTGTGTATATTTCAGTGTGTGTCTGGGAGTGACTGTGTATATGTCAGTGCGTGTCTAGAAGTGACTGTGTATATGTGAGAGTGTGTCTGGGAGTGACTGTGTATATGTGAGTGTGTGTCTGGGAGTGACTGTGTATGTTTGAGGGTGTGTCTGGGAATGACTGTATATATATATGAGTGTGTGTCTGGGCGTGATTGTGTATATGTCAGTGTGTGTCTGGGAGTGACTGTATATTTCAGTGTGTGTCTGGGAGTGACTGTGTATATGTCAGTGTGTGTCTAGAAGTGACTGTGTATATGTCAGTGTGTGTCTGGGAATGACTGTGTATGTGTGAGTGTGTGTCTGGGGGTGACTGTGTATATGTCAGTGTGTGTCTGGGAATGACTGTGTATATGTCAGTGTGTGTCTGGGAATGACTGTGTATGTGTGAGTGTGTGTCTGGGAATGACTGTATATATGTGTGAGTGTGTGTCTGGGAATGACTGTATATATATATGGGAGTTTTTGTCTGGGAATAACTGTAGATATATATATATATATATATGTGAGTGTGTGTCTGGGAGTGACTGTGTATATATATATGAGTGTGTGTCTGGGCGTGATTGTGTATATGTCAGTGTGTGTCTGGGAGTGACTGTATATGTCAATGTGTGTCTGGGAGTGACTGTGTATATGTCAGTGTGTGTCTGGGAGTGACTGTGTATATGTCAGTGTGTGTCTGGGAGTGACTGTGTATATTTCAGTGTGTGTCTGGGAGTGACTGTGTATATGTCAGTGTGTGTCTAGAAGTGACTGTGTATATGTCAGTGTGTGTCTGGTAATGACTGTGTATATGTCAGTGTGTGTCTGGGAATGACTGTGTATGTGTGAGTGTGTGTCTGGGAATGACTGTATATATGTGTGAGTGTGTGTCTGGTAATGACTGTATATATATATGTGAGTTTGTGTCTGGGAATAACTGTAGATATATATATATATATGTGAGTGTGTGTCTGGGAGTGACTGTGTATATGTGCGTGTGTGGCTGGGAGTGACTGTGTATATGTGAGTGTGTGTCTGGGAGTGACTGTGTATGTGTGAGGGTGTGTCTGGGAATGACAGTATATATATATGAGTGTGTGTCTGGGCGTGATTGTGTATATTTCAGTGTGTGTCTGGGAGTGACTGTGTATATGTCAGTGCGTGTCTAGAAGTGACTGTGTATATGTCAGTGTGTGTCTGGGAATGACTGTGTATATGTCAGTGTGTGTCTGGGAATGACTGTGTATGTGTGAGTGTGTGTCTGGGAATGACTGTATATATGTGTGAGTGTGTGTCTGGTAATGACTGTATATATATATATGGGAGTTTTTGTCTGGGAATAACTGTAGATATATATATATATATGTGAGTGTGTGTCTGGGAGTGACTGTGTATATGTGAGTGTGTGTCTGGGAGTGACTGTGTATATGTGAGTGTGTGTCTGGGAGTGACTCTGTATGTTTGAGGGTGTGTCTGGGAATGACTGTATATATATATGAGTGTGTGTCTGGGCGTGATTGTGTATATGTCAGTGTGTGTCTGGGAGTGACTGTATATGTCAGTGTGTGTCTGGGAGTGACTGTGTATATGTCAGTGTGTGTCTGGGAGTGACTGTGTATATTTCAGTGTGTGTCTGGGAGTGACTGTGTATATGTCAGTGTGTGTCTAGAAGTGACTGTGTATATGTCAGTGTGTGTCTGGTAATGACTGTGTATATGTCAGTGTGTGTCTGGGAATGACTGTGTATGTGTGAGTGTGTGTCTGGGATTGACTGTGTATATGTCAGTGTGTGTCTGGGAATGACTGTGTATATGTCAGTGTGTGTCTGGGAATGACTGTGTATGTGTGAGTGTGTGTCTGGGAATGACTGTATATATGTGTGAGTGTGTGTCTGGTAATGACTGTATATATATATGGGAGTTTTTGTCTGGGAATAACTGTAGATATATATATATATATATATATATATATATATATATATGTGAGTGTGTGTCTGGGAGTAACTGTGTATATGTGAGTGTGTGTCTGGGAGTGACTGTGTATATGTGAGTGTGTGTCTGGGAGTGACTGTGTATGTGTGAGGGTGTGTCTGGGAATGACTGTATATATATATGAGTGTGTGTCTGGGCGTGATTGTGTATATGTCAGTGTGTGTCTAGGAGTGACTGTATATGTCAGTGTGTGTCTGGGAGTGACTGTGTATATGTCAGTGTGTGTCTGGGAGTGACTGTGTATATGTCAGTGTGTGTCTGGGAGTGACTGTGTATATGTCAGTATGTGTCTGGGAGTGACTGTGTTTATGTCAGTGTGTGTCTGGGAGTGACTATATGTCAGTGTGTGTCTGGGAGTGACTATATGTCAGTGTGTGTCTGGGAGTGACTGTGTATATGTCAGTGTATGTCTGGGAATGACTATATATATATATATATATATATATATATATATATATATATATATATATATATATATATATATGAGTGTGTGTCTGGGAGTGACTGTGTATATGTGAGTGTGTGTCTGGGAATGACTGTGTATATGTGAGTGTGTGTCTGGGAGTGACTGTGTATATGTCAGTGTGTGTCTGGGAGTGACTGTGTATATGTCAGTGTGTGTCTGGGAATGACTGTGTATGTGTGAGTGTGTGTCTGGTAATGACTGTGTATGTGTGAGTGTGTGTCTGGGAATGACTGTGTATGTGTGAGTGTGTGTCTGGGAATGACTGTATATATATGTGAGTGTGTGTCTGGGAATGACTGTATATATATATATATGTGAGTGTATGTCTGGGAATGACTGTATATATATATATATATATATGTGTGAGTGCGTGTCTGGGAGGGACTGTGTATATGTGAGTGTGTGTCTGGGAGTGACTGTGTATATGTCAGTGTGTGTCTGGGAGTGACTGTGTATATGTCAGTGTGTGTCTGGGAGTGACTGTGTATGTGTGAGTGTGTGTCTGGGAATAACTGTATATATGTGTGAGTGTGTGTCTGGGAAAATGACTATATATATATATATATATATATATATATATATATATATATATATATATATATGTGAGTGTGTGTCTGGGAATGACTGTATATATATGTATATATATATATATATATATATATATATATATGTGAGTGTGTGTCTGGGAGTGACTGTGTATATGTGAGTGTGTGTCTGGGAGTGACTGTGTATATGCCAGTGTGTGTCTGGGAGTGACTGTATATGTCAGTGTGTGTCTGGGAGTGACTGTGTATATGTCAGTGAGTGTCTGGGAGTGACTGTGTATGTGTGAGTGTGTGTTTGGGAATGACTGTATATATGTGTGAGTGTGTGACTGGGATTGTCTCTATATATATATATGTGAGTGTGTGTCTGGGAATGACTGTATATATGTGTGAGTGTGTGACTGGGATTGTCTATATATATATATATGTGAGTGTGTGTCTGGGAATGACTGTATATATATATATTTTTTTTTTTGCCTTCTTTTGGATCAAAACGCTGAAATGATAGGTAGAAGGGTTGAACTTGATGGACTTGTGTCTTTTTTCAACCTAAATTACTATGTTACTATGTTACTATATGTGTGAGTGTGTGTCTGGGAGGGACTGTGTATATGTGAGTGTGTGTCTGGGAGTGACTGTGTATATGTGTGAGTCTGTGTCTGGGAATGACTATATATATATATATATATGTGAGTGTGTGTCAGGGAATGACTGTATATATATATATGTGAGTGTGTGTGTCTGGGAATGACTGTATATATATATATATATATATATATATTTGTGAGTGTGTGTCTGGGAATGACTGTATATATATATATATATATATATATATATATATATATATATATATATATGTGAGTGTGTGTCTGGGAGTGACTGTGTATATGTCAATGTGTGTCTGGGCGTGACTGTGTATATGTGTATATGTCAGTGTGTGTCTGGGAGTGACTGTATATGTCAGTGTGTGTCTGGGAGTGACTGTGTATATGTCAGTGTGTGTCTGGGAGTGACTGTGTATGTGTGAGTGTGTGTCTGGGAATAACTGTATATATGTGTGAGTGTGTGTCTGGGAATGACTATATATATATATATATATATATATATATATATATGTGAGTGTGTGTCTGGGAGTGACTGTGTATATGTGAGTGTGTGTCTGGGAGTGACTGTGTATATGTCAGTGTGTGTCTGGGAGTGACTGTATATGTCAGTGTGTGTCTGGGAGTGACTGTGTATATGTCAGTGTGTGTCTGGGAGTGACTGTGTATATGTCAGTGTGTGTCTGGGAGTGACTGTGTATATTTCAGTGTGTGTCTGGGAGTGACTGTGTATATGTCAGTGTGTGTCTAGAAGTGACTGTGTATATGTCAGTGTGTGTCTGGGAATGACTGTGTATATGTGAGTGTGTGTCTGGGAATAACTGTGTATGTATATATATATATATATATGTGAGTGTGTGTCTGGGAGTGACTGTGTATATGTGAGTGTGTGTCTGGGAGTAACTGTGTATATGTCAGTGTGTGTCTGGGAGTGACTGTATATGTCAGTGTGTGTCTGGGAGTGACTGTGTATATGTCAGTGTGTGTCTGGGAGTGACTGTGTATATGTCAGTGTGTGTCTGGGAGTGACTGTGTATATTTCAGTGTGTGTCTGGGAGTGACTGTGTATATGTCAGTGTGTGTCTAGAAGTGACTGTGTATATGTCAGTGTGTGTCTGGGAATGACTGTGTATATGTCAGTGTGTGTCTGGGAATGACTGTATATATATATGTGAGTTTGTGTCTGGGAATAACTGTAGATATATATATATATATATATATATATATATATATATATATATATATATGTGAGTGTGTGTCTGGGAGTGACTGTGTATATGTGAGTGTGTGGCTGGGAGTGACTTTGTATATGTGAGTGTGTGTCTGGGAGTGACTGTGTATGTGTGAGGGTGTGTCTGGGAATGACTGTATATCTATATATATGAGTGTGTGTCTGAGCGTGATTGTGTATATTTCAGTGTGTGTCTGGGAGTGACTGTGTATATGTCAGTGTGTGTCTAGAAGTGACTGTGTATATGTCAGTGTGTGTCTGGGAATGACTGTGTATATGTCAGTGTGTGTCTGGGAATGACTGTGTATGTGTGAGTGTGTGTCTGAGAATGACTGTATATATGTGTGAGTGTGTGTCTGGTAATGACTGTATATATATATATGTGAGTTTTTGTCTGGGAATAACTGTAGATATATATATATATATATGTGAGTGTGTGTCTGGGAGTGACTGTGTATATGTGAGTGTGTGTCTGGGAGTGACTGTGTATATGTCAGTGTGTGTCTGGGAATGACTGTGTATGTGTGAGTGTGTGTCTGGGAATAACTGTATATATGTGTGAGTGTGTGTCTGGGAATGACTATATATATATATATATATATATATATATATATATATATATATATATATATATGTGAGTGTGTGTCTGGGAATGACTGTATATATATATATATATATATATATATATATATATATATATATATATATATGTGAGTGTGTGTCTGGGAGTGACTGTGTATATGTGAGTGTGTGTCTGGGAGTGACTGTGTATATGCCAGTGTGTGTCTGGGAGTGACTGTATATGTCAGTGTGTGTCTGGGAGTGACTGTGTATATGTCAGTGAGTGTCTGGGAGTGACTGTGTATGTGTGAGTGTGTGTTTGGGAATGACTGTATATATGTGTGAGTGTGTGACTGGGATTGTCTCTATATATATATATGTGAGTGTGTGTCTGGGAATGACTGTATATATGTGTGAGTGTGTGACTGGGATTGTCTATATATATATATGTGAGTGTGTGTCTGGGAATGACTGTATATATATATTTTATTTTTTTTTGCCTTCTTTTGGATCAAAACGCTGAAATGATAGGTAGAAGGGTTGAACTTGATGGACTTGTGTCTTTTTTCAACCTAAATTACTATGTTACTATGTTACTTTGTTACTATATGTGTGAGTGTGTGTCTGGGAGGGACTGTGTATATGTGAGTGTGTGTCTGGGAGTGACTGTGTATATGTCAGTGTGCGGCTGGGAGTGACTGTGTATATGTCAGTGTGTGTCTGGGAGTGACTGTGTATATGTCAGTGTGTGTCTGGGAATGACTGTGTATGTGTGAGTGTGTGTCTGGGAATGACTGTATATATGTGTGAGTCTGTGTCTGGGAATGACTATATATATATATATGTGAGTGTGTGTCAGGGAATGACTGTATATATATATATATGTGAGTGTGTGTGTCTGGGAATGACTGTATATATATATATATATATATATTTGTGAGTGTGTGTCTGGGAATGACTGTATATATATATATATATATATATATATATATATATATATATATATGTGAGTGTGTGTCTGGGAGTGACTGTGTATATGTCAATGTGTGTCTGGGCGTGACTGTGTATATGTGTATATATATATATATATATATGTGAGTGTGTGTCTGGGAGTGACTGTGTATATGTGAGTGTGTGTCTGGGAGTGACTGTGTATATGTCAGTGTGTGTCTGGGAGTGACTGTATATGTCAGTGTGTGTCTGGGAGTGACTGTGTATATGTCAGTGTGTGTCTGGGAGTGACTGTGTATATGTCAGTGTGTGTCTAGAAGTGACTGTGTATATGTCAGTGTGTGTCTGGGAATGACTGTGTATATGTGAGTGTGTGTCTGGGAATAACTGTGTATGTATATATATATATATATATATATATATATATATATATATATATATATATGTGAGTGTGTGTCTGGGAGTGACTGTGTATATGTGAGTGTGTGTCTGGGAGTGACTGTGTATATGTCAGTGTGTGTCTGGGAGTGACTGTATATGTCAGTGTGTGTCTGGGAGTGACTGTGTATATGTCAGTGTGTGTCTGGGAGTGACTGTGTATATGTCAGTGTGTGTCTGGGAGTGACTGTGTACATTTCAGTGTGTGTCTGGGAGTGACTGTGTATATGTCAGTGTGTGTCTAGAAGTGACTGTGTATATGTCAGTGTGTGTCTGGGAATGACTGTGTATATGTCAGTGTGTGTCTGGGAATGACTGTATATATATATGTGAGTTTGTGTCTGGGAATAACTGTAGAGATATATATATATATATATATATATATATATATATATATATATATATATATATATATATATGAGTGTGTGTCTGGGAGTGACTGTGTATATGTGAGTGTGTGGCTGGGAGTGACTTTGTATATGTGAGTGTGTGTCTGGGAGTGACTGTGTATGTGTGAGGGTGTGTCTAGGAATGACTGTATATATATATATATGAGTGTGTGTCTGAGCGTGATTGTGTATATTTCAGTGTGTGTCTGGGAGTGACTGTGTATATGTCAGTGTGTGTCTAGAAGTGACTGTGTATATGTCAGTGTGTGTCTGGGAATGACTGTGTATATGTCAGTGTGTGTCTGGGAATGACTGTGTATGTGTGAGTGTGTGTCTGAGAATGACTGTATATATGTGTGAGTGTGTGTCTGGTAATGACTGTATATATATATATGTGAGTTTTTGTCAGGGAATAACTGTAGATATATATATATATATATATATATATATATATATGTGAGTGTGTGTCTGGGAGTGACTGTGTATATGTGAGTGTGTGTCTGGGAGTGACTGTGTATATGTCAGTGTGTGTCTGGGAATGACTGTGTATGTGTGAGTGTGTGTCTGGGTATAACTGTATATATGTGTGAGTGTGTGTCTGGGAATGACTATATATATATATATATATATATATGTGAGTGTGTGTCTGGGAGTGACTGTGTATATGTGAGTGTGTGTCTGGGAGTGACTGTGTATATGCCAGTGTGTGTCTGGGAGTGACTGTATATGTCAGTGTGTGTCTGGGAGTGACTGTGTATATGTCAGTGAGTGTCTGGGAGTGACTGGGTATGTGTGAGTGTGTGTTTGGGAATGACTGTATATATGTGTGAGTGTGTGACTGGGATTGTCTCTATATATATATATGTGAGTGTGTGTCTGGGAATGACTGTATATATGTGTGAGTGTGTGACTGGGATTGTCTATATATATATATATGTGAGTGTGTGTCTGGGAATGACTGTATATATATATATTTTTTTTTTTGCCTTCTTTTGGATCAAAACGCTGAAATGATAGGTAGAAGGGTTGAACTTGATGGACTTGTGTCTTTTTTCATCCTAAATTACTATGTTACTATGTTACTATATATGTGAGTGTGTGTCTGGGAGGGACTGTGTATATGTGAGTGTGTGTCTGGGAGTGACTGTGTATATGTCAGTGTGTGGCTGGGAGTGACTGTGTATATGTCAGTGTGTGTCTGGGAGTGACTGTGTATATGTCAGTGTGTGTCTGGGAATGACTGTGTATGTGTGAGTGTGTGTCTGGGAATGACTGTATATATGTGTGAGTCTGTGTCTGGGAATGACTATATATATATATGTGTGAGTGTGTGTCAGGGAATGACTGTATATATATATATGTGAGTGTGTGTGTCTGGGAATGACTGTATATATATATATATATATATATATATATATATATATATATTTGTGAGTGTGTGTCTGGGAATGACTGTATATATATATATATATATATATATATATATATATATATATATATATATATATATATATATATATATATATGTGAGTGTGTGTCTGGGAGTGACTGTGTATATGTCAATGTGTGTCTGGGCGTGACTGTGTATATGTCAGTGTGTGTCTGGGAGTGACTGTGTATATGTCAGTGTGTGTCTGGGAGTGACTGTGTATATGTCAGTGTGTGTCTGGGAGTGACTGTATATGTCAGTGTGTTTCTGGGAGTGACTGTATATGTCAGTGTGTGTCTGGGAGTGACTGTGTATATGTCAGTGAGTGACTGTATATGTCAGTGTGTGTCTGGGAGTGACTATGTATATGCCAGTGTGTGTCTGGGAATGACTGTGTATATGTCAGTGTGTGTCTGGGAGTGACTGTGTATATATATATATATATGTGTGAGTGCGTGTCTGGGAGGGACTGTGTATATGTGAGTGTGTGTCTGGGAGTGACTGTGTATATGTCAGTCTGTGTCTGGGAGTGACTGTGTATATGTCAGTGTGTGTCTGGGAGTGACTGTGTATATGTCAGTGTGTGTCTGGGAATGACTGTGTATGTGTGAGTGTGTGTCTGGGAATAACTGTATATATGTGTGAGTGTGTGTCTGGGAATGACTATATATATATATATATATATATATATATATATATATATGTGAGTGTGTGTCTGGGAGTGACTGTGTATATGTGAGTGTGTGTCTGGGAGTGACTGTGTATATGTCAGTGTGTGTGTCTGGGAGTGACTGTATATGTCAGTGTGTGTCTGGGAGTGACTGTGTATATGTCAGTGTGTGTCTGGGAGTGACTGTGTATATGTCAGTGTGTGTCTGGGATTGACTGTGTATATGTCAGTGTGTGTCTGGGAGTGACTGTGTATATGTCAGTGTGTGTCTGGGAGTGACTGTGTATATTTCAGTGTGTGTCTGGGAGTGACTGTGTATATGTCAGTGTGTGTCTAGAAGTGACTGTGTATATGTCAGTGTGTGTCTGGGAATGACTGTGTATATGTGAGTGTGTGTCTGGGAATGACTGTGTATGTGTGAGTGTGTGTCTGGGAATGACTGTATATATGTGTGAGTGTGTGTCTGGGAATGACTGTATATATATATATATATATATATATATATATATATATGTGAGTGTGTGTCTGGGAGTGACTGTGTATATGTGAGTGTGTGTCTGGGAGTGACTGTGTATATGTCAGTGTGTGTCTGGGAGTGACTGTATATGTCAGTGTGTGTCTGGGAGTGACTGTGTATATGTCAGTGTGTGTCTGGGAGTGACTGTGTATATGTCAGTGTGTGTCTGGGAATGACTGTGTATATGTGAGTGTGTGTCTGGGAATGACTGTGTATGTGTGAGTGTGTGTCTGGGAATGACTGTATATATGTGTGAGTGTGTGTCTGGGAATGACTGTATATATATATATATATATATATATATATATATATATATATATGTGTGTGAGTGTGTGTCTGGGAGTGACTGTGTATGTGTGAGTGTGTGTCTGGGAATGACTGTATATATGTGTGAGTGTGTGTCTGGGAATGACTATATATATATATGTGAGTGTGTGTCTGGGAATGACTGTATATATATATATATATATGTGTGAGTGTGTGTCTGGGAGGGACTGTGTATATGTGAGTGTGTGTCTGGGAGTGACTGTGTATTTGTCAGTGTGTGTCTGGGAGAGACTGTGTATATGTCAGTGTGTGTCTGGGAGTGACTGTGTATATGTCAGTGTGTGTCTGGGAATGACTGTGTATGTGTAAGTGTGTGTCTGGGAGTGACTGTGTATGTGTGAGTGTGTGTTTGGGAATGACTGTATATATGTGTGAGTGTGTGACTGGGATTGTCTCTATATATATATATGTGAGTGTGTGTCTGGGAATGACTGTATATATGTGTGAGTGTGTGACTGGGATTGTCTATATATATATATGTGAGTGTGTGTCTGGGAATGACTGTATATATATATTTTTTTTTTTTTGCCTTCTTTTGGATCAAAACGCTGAAATGATAGGTAGAAGGGTTGAACTTGATGGACTTGTGTCTTTTTTCAACCTAAATTACTATGTTACTATGTTACTATATGTGTGAGTGTGTGTCTGGGAGGGACTGTGTATATGTGAGTGTGTGTCTGGGAGTGACTGTGTATATGTGTGAGTCTGTGTCTGGGAATGACTGTATATATATATATATATATGTGTGAGTGTGTGTCTGGGAGGGACTGTGTATATGTGAGTGTGTGTCTGGGAGTGACTGTGTATTTGTCAGTGTGTGTCTGGGAGAGACTGTGTATATGTCAGTGTGTGTCTGGGAGTGACTGTGTATATGTCAGTGTGTGTCTGGGAATGACTGTGTATGTGTAAGTGTGTGTCTGGGAGTGACTGTGTATGTGTGAGTGTGTGTTTGGGAATGACTGTATATATGTGTGAGTGTGTGACTGGGATTGTCTCTATATATATATATGTGAGTGTGTGTCTGGGAATGACTGTATATATGTGTGAGTGTGTGACTGGGATTGTCTATATATATATATGTGAGTGTGTGTCTGGGAATGACTGTATATATATATTTTTTTTTTTTTGCCTTCTTTTGGATCAAAACGCTGAAATGATAGGTAGAAGGGTTGAACTTGATGGACTTGTGTCTTTTTTCAACCTAAATTACTATGTTACTATGTTACTATATGTGTGAGTGTGTGTCTGGGAGGGACTGTGTATATGTGAGTGTGTGTCTGGGAGTGACTGTGTATATGTGTGAGTCTGTGTCTGGGAATGACTATATATATATATATGTGAGTGTGTGTCAGGGAATGACTGTATATATATATATATGTGAGTGTGTGTGTCTGGGAATGACTGTATATATATATATATATATATATATATTTGTGAGTGTGTGTCTGGGAATGACTGTATATATATATATATATATATATATATATATATATATATATATATATATATATATATATATATGTGAGTGTGTGTCTGGGAGTGACTGTGTATATGTCAATGTGTGTCTGGGCGTGACTGTGTATATGTGTATATGTCAGTGTGTGTCTGGGAGTGACTGTATATGTCAGTGTGTGTCTGGGAGTGACTGTGTATATGTCAGTGTGTGTCTGGGAGTGACTGTGTATGTGTGAGTGTGTGTCTGGGAATAACTGTATATATGTGTGAGTGTGTGTCTGGGAATGACTATATATATATATATATATATATATATATATATATATGTGAGTGTGTGTCTGGGAGTGACTGTATATGTCAGTGTGTGTCTGGGAGTGACTGTGTATATGTCAGTGTGTGTCTGGGAGTGACTGTGTATATGTCAGTGTGTGTCTGGGAGTGACTGTGTATATTTCAGTGTGTGTCTGGGAGTGACTGTGTATATGTCAGTGTGTGTCTAGAAGTGACTGTGTATATGTCAGTGTGTGTCTGGGAATGACTGTGTATATGTGAGTGTGTGTCTGGGAATAACTGTGTATGTATATATGAATATATATATATATATATATATATATATATATATATATGTGAGTGTGTGTCTGGGAGTGACTGTGTATATGTGAGTGTGTGTCTGGGAGTGACTGTGTATATGTCAGTGTGTGTCTGGGAGTGACTGTATATGTCAGTGTGTGTCTGGGAGTGACTGTGTATATGTCAGTGTGTGTCTGGGAGTGACTGTGTATATGTCAGTGTGTGTCTGGGAGTGACTGTGTATATTTCAGTGTGTGTCTGGGAGTGACTGTGTATATGTCAGTGTGTGTCTAGAAGTGACTGTGTATATGTCAGTGTGTGTCTGGGAATGACTGTATATATATATGTGAGTTTATGTCTGGGAATAACTGTAGATATATATATATATATATATATATATATATATATATATATATATATATATATGTGAGTGTGTGTCTGGGAGTGACTGTGTATATGTGAGTGTGTGGCTGGGAGTGACTTTGTATATGTGAGTGTGTGTCTGGGAGTGACTGTGTATGTGTGAGGGTGTGTCTGGGAATGACTGTATATATATATATGAGTGTGTGTCTGAGCGTGATTGTGTATATTTCAGTGTGTGTCTGGGAGTGACTGTGTATATGTCAGTGTGTGTCTAGAAGTGACTGTGTATATGTCAGTGTGTGTCTGGGAATGACTGTGTATATGTCAGTGTGTGTCTGGGAATGACTGTGTATGTGTGAGTGTGTGTCTGAGAATGACTGTATATATGTTAGGGATCGACCGATTATCGGTTTAACCGATATTATCGGCCGATATTCACAGTTTCCTAAATTATCGGTATCGGCATCTAACTTTACCGATAATGCCGATATTTGAATGAAGCAGTTTTAACAGTGCTGGTCTATTGCCTCGACATCGAGGCAATAGCCAGCACTGATATTTCTATTTTGGGACCCCCACGATCGGCCCACGGAGCGATCGTGGGGAGCCATATTGACGGAGCATGCTGCTCCATCAATATGGCTAAGTCCTCTGCCGGTCTGAGCTTCGGAAGTGAAAGTAACTTCACTTCCGTCGCTCTGAATATGCTACTTGACTACCCCTAGTGGTGGTTTAGTAGCATTGCAATGGAAAATAATTAAAATACATATTTAATTAAATAAAAATAGGTTATTTAGTTATATTAGCCTATAGGGTTAAAATTAAATATTTTTTAGCATAAGGGATAGGGTTAAAATTAAATTAAAGTTAAAAAATATTAAGGGATATAATAAGGATTAGAGTTGGGGTTAAATTTAGTGTTAGGGTTAAATTTTGGGTTCGGGTTGGGGTCAAAAGATCAATATAGGAAAAAACCAAAAAACACTATTTTTGGTTTTTGCCCCATAACTCGCAAAAAAATACCGAAAAATATGGAAACATGCATATTTTTGAACTCGGGACAACATTTAGAAACTATTTAGCCGGGGTCTTTTTTAATGATTTTATTTGGGTAAATTATATTTTAGGTCAAAGTTAGAAAAAGTGGGTTTTTTTTAATTTTTCATCATATTTTATGATTTTTTTTTGTAGTAAATTATAAGATATGATGAACATAATGGTATCTAATGAAAGCCCTTCTTATGACGATAAAAACAACATAATTTGTGTGGGTACTGTATGTGAGAAAGCAAAACATTACAGCTAAACACAAACACCCTAGAAATGTCAAAACAGCCATTGTCACCAAGGGAAAGTCAAAGTGAAAATGTCTTGTCACTAAGGGGTTAATTAAGCTGTTTTGATGCCTTGCTTATATTTACTGTAGTGTCCCTTTGATATAATTGCCTATGTCATTGCTGCTCATTTTACTAAGATTTAATCTAAGTATGGACTATGTGCAATTGAACATTGTTGTTCTTGTTACCTTTTGACTGATATTTATTTAAAAAAAAAAAAAAAAGTGGTCCAATTTGTTGTATTTGACCATATCACCATTGTTTTGCTGCATTATTTATTTTTATTTAGCAATGAAAAAGATTTACAAAAAAAAGCTAAACTTTAACAATAAACATGTTCATTTAACAGCAGATTTGTGTAGAAATTTTTTTTTTTCCCAAAAAATTAAAATGCACGAAATATCGGTATAAGTTATCGGCTATCGGCCTGAAAGTTCACAGGTTATCGGTATCGGTATCGGCTCTAAAAAATCAATATCGGTCGATCCCTAATATATGTGTGAGTGTGTGTCTGGTAATGACTGTATATATATATATATGTGAGTTTTTGTCTGGGAATAACTGTAGATATATATATATATATGTGAGTGTGTGTCTGGGAGTGACTGTGTATATGTGAGTGTGTGTCTGGGAGTGACTGTGTATATGTCAGTGTGTGTCTGGGAATGACTGTGTATGTGTGAGTGTGTGTCTGGGAATAACTGTATATATGTGTGAGTGTGTGTCTGGGAATGACTATATATATATATATATATATATGTGAGTGTGTGTCTGGGAGTGACTGTGTATATGTGAGTGTGTGTCTGGGAGTGACTGTGTATATGCCAGTGTGTGTCTGGGAGTGACTGTATATGTCAGTGTGTGTCTGGGAGTGACTGTGTATATGTCAGTGAGTGTCTGGGAGTGACTGTGTATATGTCAGTGTGTGTCTGGGAGTGAATGTGTATATGTCAGTGTGTGTCTGGGAATGACTGTGTATGTGTGAGTGTGTGTCTGGGAATAACTGTATATATGTGTGAGTGTGTGTCTGGGAATGACTATATATATATATATATATATATATATATATATATATATATATATGTGAGTGTGTGTCTGGGAATGACTGTATATATATATATATATATATATATATATATATATATATATATATATATATATATATATATATGTGAGTGTGTGTCTGGGAGTGACTGTGTATATGTGAGTGTGTGTCTGGGAGTGACTGTGTATATGCCAGTGTGTGTCTGGGAGTGACTGTATATGTCAGTGTGTGTCTGGGAGTGACTGTGTATATGTCAGTGAGTGTCTGGGAGTGACTGTGTATGTGTGAGTGTGTGTTTGGGAATGACTGTATATATGTGTGAGTGTGTGACTGGGATTGTCTCTATATATATATATGTGAGTGTGTGTCTGGGAATGACTGTATATATGTGTGAGTGTGTGACTGGGATTGTCTATATATATATATGTGAGTGTGTGTCTGGGAATGACTGTATATATATATTTTATTTTTTTTTGCCTTCTTTTGGATCAAAACGCTGAAATGATAGGTAGAAGGGTTGAACTTGATGGACTTGTGTCTTTTTTCAACCTAAATTACTATGTTACTATGTTACTTTGTTACTATATGTGTGAGTGTGTGTCTGGGAGGGACTGTGTATATGTGAGTGTGTGTCTGGGAGTGACTGTGTATATGTCAGTGTGCGGCTGGGAGTGACTGTGTATATGTCAGTGTGTGTCTGGGAGTGACTGTGTATATGTCAGTGTGTGTCTGGGAATGACTGTGTATGTGTGAGTGTGTGTCTGGGAATGACTGTATATATGTGTGAGTCTGTGTCTGGGAATGACTATATATATAGATATGTGAGTGTGTGTCAGGGAATGACTGTATATATATATATATGTGAGTGTGTGTGTCTGGGAATGACTGTATATATATATATATATATATTTGTGAGTGTGTGTCTGGGAATGACTGTATATATATATATATATATATATATATATATATATATATATATATATATATATATATATATATATGTGAGTGTGTGTCTGGGAGTGACTGTGTATATGTCAATGTGTGTCTGGGCGTGACTGTGTATATGTGTATATATATATATATATATGTGAGTGTGTGTCTGGGAGTGACTGTGTATATGTGAGTGTGTGTCTGGGAGTGACTGTGTATATGTCAGTGTGTGTCTGGGAGTGACTGTATATGTCAGTGTGTGTCTGGGAGTGACTGTGTATATGTCAGTGTGTGTCTGGGAGTGACTGTGTATATGTCAGTGTGTGTCTGGGAGTGACTGTGTATATTTCAGTGTGTGTCTGGGAGTGACTGTGTATATGTCAGTGTGTGTCTAGAAGTGACTGTGTATATGTCAGTGTGTGTCTGGGAATGACTGTGTATATGTGAGTGTGTGTCTGGGAATAACTGTGTATGTATATATATATATATGTGAGTGTGTGTCTGGGAGTGACTGTGTATATGTGAGTGTGTGTCTGGGAGTGACTGTGTATATGTCAGTGTGTGTCTGGGAGTGACTGTATATGTCAGTGTGTGTCTGGGAGTGACTGTGTATATGTCAGTGTGTGTCTGGGAGTGACTGTGTATATGTCAGTGTGTGTCTGGGAGTGACTGTGTACATTTCAGTGTGTGTCTGGGAGTGACTGTATATATGTCAGTGTGTGTCTAGAAGTGACTGTGTATATGTCAGTGTGTGTCTGGGAATGACTGTGTATATGTCAGTGTGTGTCTGGGAATGACTGTATATATATATGTGAGTTTGTGTCTGGGAATAACTGTAGAGATATATATATATATATATATATATATATATATATATGTGAGTGTGTGTCTGGGAGTGACTGTGTATATGTGAGTGTGTGGCTGGGAGTGACTTTGTATATGTGAGTGTGTGTCTGGGAGTGACTGTGTATGTGTGAGGGTGTGTCTAGGAATGACTGTATATATATATATGAGTGTGTGTCTGAGCGTGATTGTGTATATTTCAGTGTGTGTCTGGGAGTGACTGTGTATATGTCAGTGTGTGTCTAGAAGTGACTGTGTATATGTCAGTGTGTGTCTGGGAATGACTGTGTATATGTCAGTGTGTGTCTGGGAATGACTGTGTATGTGTGAGTGTGTGTCTGAGAATGACTGTATATATGTGTGAGTGTGTGTCTGGTAATGACTGTATATATATATATGTGAGTTTTTGTCTGGGAATAACTGTAGATATATATATATATATATATATGTGAGTGTGTGTCTGGGAGTGACTGTGTATATGTGAGTGTGTGTCTGGGAGTGACTGTGTATATGTCAGTGTGTGTCTGGGAATGACTGTGTATGTGTGAGTGTGTGTCTGGGTATAACTGTATATATGTGTGAGTGTGTGTCTGGGAATGACTATATATATATATATATATATATATATATATGTGAGTGTGAGTCTGGGAGTGACTGTGTATATGTGAGTGTGTGTCTGGGAGTGACTGTGTATATGCCAGTGTGTGTCTGGGAGTGACTGTATATGTCAGTGTGTGTCTGGGAGTGACTGTGTATATGTCAGTGAGTGTCTGGGAGTGACTGGGTATGTGTGAGTGTGTGTTTGGGAATGACTGTATATATGTGTGAGTGTGTGACTGGGATTGTCTCTATATATATATATGTGAGTGTGTGTCTGGGAATGACTGTATATATGTGTGAGTGTGTGACTGGGATTGTCTATATATATATATGTGAGTGTGTGTCTGGGAATGACTGTATATATATATATTTTTTTTTTTGCCTTCTTTTGGATCAAAACGCTGAAATGATAGGTAGAAGGGTTGAACTTGATGGACTTGTGTCTTTTTTCATCCTAAATTACTATGTTACTATGTTACTATGTTACTATATATGTGAGTGTGTGTCTGGGAGGGACTGTGTATATGTGAGTGTGTGTCTGGGAGTGACTGTGTATATGTCAGTGTGTGGCTGGGAGTGACTGTGTATATGTCAGTGTGTGTCTGGGAGTGACTGTGTATATGTCAGTGTGTGTCTGGGAATGACTGTGTATGTGTGAGTGTGTGTCTGGGAATGACTGTATATATGTGTGAGTCTGTGTCTGGGAATGACTATATATATATATGTGTGAGTGTGTGTCAGGGAATGACTGTATATATATATATGTGAGTGTGTGTGTCTGGGAATGACTGTATATATATATATATATATATATATATATATATATATATATGTGAGTGTGTGTCTGGGAGTGACTGTGTATATGTCAATGTGTGTCTGGGCGTGACTGTGTATATGTGTATATGTCAGTGTGTGTCTGGGAGTGACTGTGTATATGTCAGTGTGTGTCTGGGAGTGACTGTGTATATGTCAGTGTGTGTCTGGGAGTGACTGTATATGTCAGTGTGTTTCTGGGAGTGACTGTATATGTCAGTGTGTGTCTGGGAGTGACTGTGTATATGTCAGTGAGTGACTGTATATGTCAGTGTGTGTCTGGGAGTGACTATGTATATGCCAGTGTGTGTCTGGGAATGACTGTGTATATGTCAGTGTGTGTCTGGGAGTGACTGTGTATATATATATATGTGTGAGTGCGTGTCTGGGAGGGACTGTGTATATGTGAGTGTGTGTCTGGGAGTGACTGTGTATATGTCAGTCTGTGTCTGGGAGTGACTGTGAATATGTCAGTGTGTGTCTGGGAGTGACTGTGTATATGTCAGTGTGTGTCTGGGAATGACTGTGTATGTGTGAGTGTGTGTCTGGGAATAACTGTATATATGTGTGAGTGTGTGTCTGGGAATGACTATATATATATATATATATATATATGTGAGTGTGTGTCTGGGAGTGACTGTGTATATGTGAGTGTGTGTCTGGGAGTGACTGTGTATATGTCAGTGTGTGTGTCTGGGAGTGACTGTATATGTCAGTGTGTGTCTGGGAGTGACTGTGTATATGTCAGTGTGTGTCTGGGAGTGACTGTGTATATGTCAGTGTGTGTCTGGGATTGACTGTGTATATGTCATTGTGTGTCTGGGAGTGACTGTGTATATGTCAGTGTGTGTCTGGGAGTGACTGTGTATATTTCAGTGTGTGTCTGGGAGTGACTGTGTATATGTCAGTGTGTGTCTAGAAGTGACTGTGTATATGTCAGTGTGTGTCTGGGAATGACTGTGTATATGTGAGTGTGTGTCTGGGAATGACTGTGTATGTGTGAGTGTGTGTCTGGGAATGACTGTATATATGTGTGAGTGTGTGTCTGGGAATGACTATATATATATATATATATATATATATATATATATATATATATATATATATATGTGAGTGTGTGTCTGGGAGTGACTGTGTATATGTGAGTGTGTGTCTGGGAGTGACTGTGTATATGTCAGTGTGTGTCTGGGAGTGACTGTATATGTCAGTGTGTGTCTGGGAGTGACTGTGTATATGTCAGTGTGTGTCTGGGAGTGACTGTGTATATGTCAGTGTGTGTCTGGGAATGACTGTGTATATGTGAGTGTGTGTCTGGGAATGACTGTGTATGTGTGAGTGTGTGTCTGGGAATGACTGTATATATATATATATATATATATATATATATATATATATATATATGTGTGAGTGTGTGTCTGGGAGTGACTGTGTATGTGTGAGTGTGTGTCTGGGAATGACTGTATATATGTGTGAGTGTGTGTCTGGGAATGACTATATATATATATGTGAGTGTGTGTCTGGGAATGACTGTATATATATATATATATATGTGTGAGTGTGTGTCTGGGAGGGACTGTGTATATGTGAGTGTGTGTCTGGGAGTGACTGTGTATTTGTCAGTGTGTGTCTGGGAGAGACTGTGTATATGTCAGTGTGTGTCTGGGAGTGACTGTGTATATGTCAGTGTGTGTCTGGGAATGACTGTGTATGTGTAAGTGTGTGTCTGGGAATGACTGTATATATATGTGAGTCTGTGTCTGGGAATGACTATATATATATATATGTGAGTGTGTGTCTGGGAATGACTGTGTATGTGTGAGTGTGTGTCTGGGAATAACTGTATATATGTGTGAGTGTGTGTCTGGGAATGACTATATATATATATATATATATATGTGAGTGTGTGTCTGGGAGTGACTGTGTATATGTGAGTGTGTGTCTGGGAGTGACTGTGTATATGTCAGTGTGTGTGTCTGGGAGTGACTGTATATGTCAGTGTGTGTCTGGGAGTGACTGTGTATATGTCAGTGTGTGTCTGGGAGTGACTGTGTATATGTCAGTGTGTGTCTGGGATTGACTGTGTATATGTCAGTGTGTGTCTGGGAGTGACTGTGTATATGTCAGTGTGTGTCTGGGAGTGACTGTGTATATTTCAGTGTGTGTCTGGGAGTGACTGTGTATATGTCAGTGTGTGTCTAGAAGTGACTGTGTATATGTCAGTGTGTGTCTGGGAATGACTGTGTATATGTGAGTGTGTGTCTGGGAATGACTGTGTATGTGTGAGTGTGTGTCTGGGAATGACTGTATATATGTGTGAGTGTGTGTCTGGGAATGACTATATATATATATATATATATATATATATATATATATATATATATGTGAGTGTGTGTCTGGGAGTGACTGTGTATATGTGAGTGTGTGTCTGGGAGTGACTGTGTATATGTCAGTGTGTGTCTGGGAGTGACTGTATATGTCAGTGTGTGTCTGGGAGTGACTGTGTATATGTCAGTGTGTGTCTGGGAGTGACTGTGTATATGTCAGTGTGTGTCTGGGAATGACTGTGTATATGTGAGTGTGTGTCTGGGAATGACTGTGTATGTGTGAGTGTGTGTCTGGGAATGACTGTATATATATATATATATATATATATATATATATATATATATATATATATATATATATATATGTGTGAGTGTGTGTCTGGGAGTGACTGTGTATGTGTGAGTGTGTGTCTGGGAATGACTGTATATATGTGTGAGTGTGTGTCTGGGAATGACTATATATATATATGTGAGTGTGTGTCTGGGAATGACTGTATATATATATATATATATGTGTGAGTGTGTGTCTGGGAGGGACTGTGTATATGTGAGTGTGTGTCTGGGAGTGACTGTGTATTTGTCAGTGTGTGTCTGGGAGAGACTGTGTATATGTCAGTGTGTGTCTGGGAGTGACTGTGTATATGTCAGTGTGTGTCTGGGAATGACTGTGTATGTGTAAGTGTGTGTCTGGGAATGACTGTATATATATGTGAGTCTGTGTCTGGGAATGACTATATATATATATATGTGAGTGTGTGTCTGGGAATGACTGTATATATATATATATATATATATATATATATATAAGTGTGTGTCTGGGAGTGACTGTGTATATGTGAGTGTGTGTCTGGGAGTGACTGTGTATGTGTGAGTGTGTGTCTGGGAATGACTGTATATATATATATATGTGAGTGTGTGTGTCTGGGAATGACTGTGTATATATATATATATATAAATATATATATATATATATATATATATATGTGAGTGTGTGTCTGGGAGTGACTGTGTATATGTCAGTGTGTGTTTGGGCGTGACTGTGTATATGTGTATATGTCAGTGTGTGTCTGGGAGTGACTGTGTATATGTCAGTGTGTGTCTGGGAGTGACTGTGTATATGTCAGTGTGTGTCTGGGAGTGACTGTATATGTCAGTGTGTGTCTGGGAGTGACTGTGTATATGTCAGTGAGTGACTGTATATGTAAGTGTGTGTCTGGGAGTGACTGTGTATATGTGAGTGTGTGTCTGGGAATGACTATATATATATATATATGTGAGTGTGTGTCTGGGAATGACTGTGTATCTGTCAGTGAGTGACTGTATATGTCAGTGTGTGTCTGGGAGTGACTGTATATGTCAGCGTGTGTCTGGGAGTGACTGTGTATATGTCAGTGAGTGACTGTTTATGTCAGTGTGTGTCTGGGAGTGACTGTATATATGTGTGTCTGTGTCTGGGAATGACTATATATATATATATATATATATATATATATATATATATATATATATGTGAGTGTGTGTCTGGGAATGACTGTATAAATATATATATATATATATATATATATATATATATATAAGTGTGTGTCTGGGAGTGACTGTGTATATGTCAGTGTGTGTCTGGGAGTGACTGTGTATATGTCAGTGTGTGTCTGGGAATGACTGTGTATGTGTGAGTCTGTGTCTGGGAATGACTATATATATATATATGTGAGTGTGTGTCTGGGAATGACTGTATATATATATATATATATATATATATATATAAGTGTGTGTCTGGGAGTGACTGTGTATATGTGAGTGTGTGTCTGGGAGTGACTGTATATGTCAGTGTGTGTCTGGGAGTGACTGTGTATATGTCAGTGAGTGACTGTATATGTCAGTGTGTGTCTGGGAGTGACTATGTATATGTAAGTGTGTGTCTGGGAATGACTGTGTATATGTCAGTGTGTGTCTGGGAGTGACTGTGTATATAAATATATGTGTGAGTGCGTGTCTGGGAGGGACTGTGTATATGTGAGTGTGCGTCTGGGAGTGACTGTGTATATGTCAGTCTGTGTCTGGGAGTGACTGTGTATATGTCAGTGTGTGTCTGGGAGTGACTGTGTATATGTCAGTGTGTGTCTGGGAATGACTGTGTATGTGTGAGTGTGTGTCTGGGAATAACTGTATATATGTGTGAGTGTGTGTCTGGGAATGACTATATATATATATATATATATATATATATATATATATATATATATATATATATATATATATATATATGTGAGTGGGTGTCTGGGAATGACTGTATATATATATATATATATATATATATATATATATATATATATATATATGTGAGTGTGTGTCTGGGAGTGACTGTGTATATGTGAGTGTGTGTCTGGGAGTGACTGTGTATATGTGAGTGTGTGTCTGGGAGTGACTGTGTATATGTGAGTGTGTGTCTGGGAGTGACTGTGTATATGTGAGTGTGTGTCTGGGAGTGACTGTATATGTCAGTGTGTGTCTGGGAGTGACTGTGTATATGTCAGTGAGTGTCTGGGAGTGACTGTGTATGTGTGAGTGTGTGTCTGGGAATGACTGTATATATGTGTGAGTGTGTGACTGGGATTGTCTATATATATATATGTGAGTGTGTGTCTGGGAATGACTGTATATATATATATATATATGTGTGAGTGTGTGTCTGGGAATAACTGTATATATGTGTGAGTGTGTGTCTGGGAATGACTATATATATATATATATATATATATATGTGAGTGTGTGTCTGGGAATGACTATATATATATATATATATATATATATATATATGTGAGTGTGTGTCTGGGAATGACTGTATATATATATATATATATATATGTAAGTGTGTGTCTGGGAGTGACTGTGTATTTGTGAGTGTGTGTCTGGGAGTGACTGTGTATATGTCAGTGTGTGTCTGGGCGTGACTGTGTATATGTGTATATGTCAGTGTGTGTCTGGGAGTGACTGTGTATATGTCAGTGTGTGTCTGGGAGTGACTGTGTATATGTCAGTGTGTGTCTGGGAGTGACGGTATATGTCAGTGTGTGTCTGGGAGTGACTGTGTATATGTCTGGGAGTGACTGTATATGTCAGTGTGTGTCTGGGAGTGACTATGTATATGTCAGTGTGTGTCTGGGAATGACTGTGTATATGTCAGTGTGTGTCTGGGAGTGACTGTGTATATATATATATATGTGTGAGTGCGTGTCTGGGAGGGACTGTGTATGTGTGAGTGTGTGTCTGGGAGTGACTTTGTATATGTCAGTCTGTGTCTGGGAGTGACTGTGTATATGTCAGTGTGTGTCTGGGAGTGACTGTGTATATGTCAGTGTGTGTCTGGGAATAACTGTATATATGTGTGAGCGTGTGTCTGGGAATGATTATATATATATATATATATATATATGTGAGTGTGTGTCTGGGAATGATTATATATATATATATATATATATATATATATATATATGTGAGTGTGTGTCTGGGAATGACTGTATATATGTGAGTGTGTGTCTGGGAGTGACTGTGTATATGTCAGTGTGTGTCTGGGAGTGACTGTATATGTCAGTGTGTGTCTGGGAGTGACTGTGTATATGTCAGTGAGTGTCTGGGAGTGACTGTGAATGTGTGAGTGTGTGTCTGGGAATGACTGTATATATGTGTGAGTGTGTGACTGGGATTGTCTATATATATATGTGTGAGTGTGTGTCTGGGAGGGACTGTGTATATGTGAGTGTGTGTCTGGGAGTGACTGTGTATATGTCAGTGTGTGTCTGGGAGTGACTGTGTATATGTGAGTGTGTGTCTGGGAGTGACTGTGTATATGTGAGTGTGTGTCTGGGAGTGACTGTGTATGTGTGAGTGTGTGTCTGGGAATGACTGTATATATATATGTGAGTGGGTGTGTCTGGGAATGACTGTATATATATATATATATATATATGTGAGTGTGTGTCTGGGAATGACTGTATATATATATATATATATATATATATATATATATATATGTGTGTGTGTGATTGTGTGTCTGGGAGTGACTGTGTATATGTCAGTGTGTGTCTGGGCGTGACTTTGTATATGTGTATATGTCAGTGTGTGTCTGGGAGTGACTGTATATGTCAGTGTGTGTCTGGGAGTGACTGTGTATATGTCAGTGTGTGTCTGGGAGTGACTGTATATATCAGTGTGTGTCTGGGAGTGACTGTGTATATGTCAGTGAGTGACTGTATATGTCAGTGTGTGTCTGGGAGTGACTGTGTATATGTCAGTGTGTGTCTGGGAGTGACTGTGTATATGTAAGTGTGTGTCTGGGAGTGACTATGTATATGTCAGTGTGTGTCTGGGAATGACTGTGTATATGTCAGTGTGTGTCTGGGCGTGACTGTGTATATGTGTATATGTCAGTGTGTGTCT
>CM069857.1:104577746-104729745 GCA_036172795.1 Pelodytes ibericus | reverse complement strand
AAAATTAATTAGTAGGGACCTTTTCTGTGGGGAGTTAAGGCCGCGAACATTGAGTGAGGCAACTCTAACAATGGTCTATTAGATGGAATTCATGTCTCTTATTCCTCCCCAGGAGAATCTTTGTCTGTTGAATCATCTTTTTAACATACACACGTCTACATAAAACAACCCCCCCCCCCCCCCCCCCCCACCCAGGCAGCTGCCCGGGTGATAACTGAGCTACGGCAAGACTTTACCCAGCTCGGAAAATGTAATTCATCTAAAATGAAGTTAGGAGCTAGTGATTAGCTGAGAGGCCTTCCTGCTATATAGGCTGGGGAAACAGAGGGAAGGTAAAGAGGACAAAGAGAGAGGAAGAGGAAGAAAAAAAAAAAAAAACTATCATAGTGACGTGTCTTGTATTACTACTTATCTTTTATTGATCGGCTACTATCTCTCAAACTATACCTTAGTGTAAAAGTGAAGGAACAAACAAAAAATAATAATAACATTTACAGTTGTCCTTTAACAAAATAGTGAATGGCTTGTGCTTTTGCGGTTCTCCTTTAATATTTACTGGAACAGGCCCGTAGGCCAAATGAGGCCCCACTGATAGAACTCCCAATATTCATCAACTCTACAAATATGCATTTGTAAACATGCTTACTTCAGAAAACACTTGGACATCCCTTGCTTCAAGAAGAAAAATGTAATTCTCTCTCACCTCCCTTTCCGGGCAAACTCTATGGATTTGATAGCCGTTGTATTGCTGGTTCCTGTTGTAACTCTAAATGATGCCACCAGATCTTGAGAGTTTGTCTTCAGCACTAAGATCTATGTAATGGATACAAAGAGAAGTAAACGAAGGTTCTTAAGAGTGGAGACACACACACACACACACACACTTACTTTACCAGAATAACCCAGACAGTAAATATAATACATGTCAGTACAAATATTTCCCATGGGTCTTACCTTGCCTTTTGCATTCCCGGTGTATATATATTCTCCTCGCCGATCAAACGATGCTACTACATTAAGGTCTGAATCATCATCCACAGGTAGAATCACATGGCTGGAGTCAGATAGAGTGAGCATAACTGGAGCAGACTTCATAGGACACACTAAAACTTTATTCCTGTGGTTTAAGGTGAAATACTTG
This sequence comes from Pelodytes ibericus, assembly GCA_036172795.1. NCBI lineage: Eukaryota > Metazoa > Chordata > Amphibia > Anura > Pelodytidae > Pelodytes > Pelodytes ibericus. Next base: position 104,728,604 of record CM069857.1, on the reverse strand, counting down.
TTTATTGCTCTCAATTTATCACACTGTTTTAATCATAACCTCTTCCCAAAAAATGCGCAATAATCTTTTAATTTTGACAGGATACTACAACAGGTTAATTCAAAGCCACATTAGAAAGGTACTTTGTTCAATAAAGTATGATATTTGAGAGTGCAGTGCACCCACCTAGAGCGATTGAGTTTGTTTTAATTTGTATTTGTTCCAGAAAAACAAAAACACATAAATAAGAGAAAATAAATGAAATTTCAAAGCAATTTTAGCAACATTTTAAGAAAAAATATATAGAAAAGAGGTAGCTAAGAGTAATGTTGGGAGGATGACTAAAGTCTGAAAAATCTATTTACATTTTAAATAGCTATAGGTGTCATTGTCTGTAGCAGACTGCATTCTTCATATGTTTCTCACATCAGTGATCATAAATGGTTGCACAGATGCCATATGTTTGCTTTTAAAATTGCTCATGATACAAAATAAGTCACACAAAAAAAAAAACCTTTCAAATTTATACAGACTCTAGGAACAGTTACAATGGGGCTAAAATGCAGAAGAAGTGACTGTATAATCAAGCAGAGGATCAAGCAGCACATTCAAAAGATACCTATGATTACATGCTGGGATGTGGCATGAAATGAGTCAGGTGACGGACACTTGTTCCTATTTTGGATGGACACTGTGTGGAATCTCATTATTGTCTTAATTTTCCAATAAATTTTGTACATTTGAAAAAATGGTTTCTGAGTTGCTCAACACTTTTGGATTTGTTTAGAAACGACTTTTTCCATGCAACACAGAAACAGCTGACCTTCAGGTGTCATGTTTGTGATATGAAAGGTTTTTTTAAAGGGATACTACCACTTAGATAAGATTTAACTAGATAAATATATAAATCATATGCCACAATTTTCTTCTTTTTATATGATTGAATTAATTGCATTTAAAGGTAAAAAATAAAATTAGATGTTTATCTCCTGGCACCATTTTGTTAATATTTCCATGATGCAACAACGCCCAAAATCTTCCAGCCAGTCTCACTTTACAACTGTGGCCAAAGCCTGCATGATGATGTCATAAGATACTCACCTACTCTCTTACTGGCTCCTGTGTATAATAGCGGGCAGGACTATGTGGCTGTGTACAACTTTTTTTTAACTGCCTTCCAACAGAAAGAGAGGAGATTAACCTTATCAAAAAGGATCATAACTCTGCCCCCCTGTGATGTAATAGTTACATTACCCTCCCATTCAATGCAAGTCTATGGTCAGGATTCAGACTTATAGACTGCATTCTGTGTCCCAAGCCCCAAAGTGAGAAATTTGTGCTGTAAAGTTACAAGGGGGTGGCACACAAAAACTACTATATTTCACAAAATGGCAGCACCCAGTCACACTTGTTTAGTTACATATTTTATTAAATACTGTCCAATAAAAAAAAAAACAAAGATGTCTGAAATCAATTGAAAATAAAAAAAATAAAACCTTTACATTTTTCGGTGGGAGTGTCCCTTTGAGCAGTAATTTTGTGTCCTTGTAGTGTTTCTACATTATTCTTTGTATCATATTAACAAGAAATTTATAGAACATTACGTTACTGCTCCATTTGTACTTACTGATCTCGAGGGTGGAACTGGACTTTGAGAATGGGGGAAGGAAATCGAAACCGCTGATCACAGTCTCCAGACAGGACATCCCACAAAGACACCATGTTATCTGTAGAGGCACTGACTAGTTTGTGACCATCTCTGCTCCAGCTGTAAGAGAAATAATTATTTGTGAGGTATTGTTACTGAAATAGAAAAGCAGTGTTTCAGACCTTAATTCACCAAAGTTTCACGATATCTTCCAAAATACCCATGTTGTCCTCATTTAGCACAGGTGAATCTTTCAAAATGAGTGGCTAATTGCCTAGGCTGGCAAAAAAAAATTACTAAAAATATGCACTCTTGGGAGGTGTTGGGGGACTGGATTTTGGGAATGCATTTAATAAGATTATTGGAGTTCCATTATCAGGATTAAAACCCCACATTTTTTATTATCTCAAATCCTTATATTGCAGTCAATAGAATAACTGGTATTGAAATATCAGTGATACATTTACTTTTAGTAACAGACATGGAGGGTATGAATAGTACAAAGAGCCACAGTTCCACTGCTGGGTCCTAACTATTCGCCGACTCCCGATTTATTTTTTGGCTTTAAAAATAAAATAAAAAAAATCTACAGATATTTGTCAAGCCAGATATTTGATTTCAGGTATGGACCCACAACAATGATAAAAGTTAAATTGGAATATCCTAAATAGCCCCACTTACTTTGTTTTTTTAAATTCTGCCTTACATCCAGTCTAAAGAAATAACGAGCCCTACAGGGCATGAACATGAAAACAAATGTGGTAAGTGATAAACTCTTACAATTCGGCAATCCAGTAAGCATAAGTCAATAGTAGTAGTAAGTTTTGAAGGGATGAAATATACTTGTCCCTCATTAAAGAGAGTCTAAATCCTCCGGTAGATCTCTATGGAGACACGGGGCAATAGTTGTAAGACTGTTTCTCTCCGTGAGATGGAATTCACAATTACACTTCTTATGAGGCAGAAGTGAAGACATCTCCGGTTATGTAAGGGAGAAACCAAGTAGTTTGAGATTGGCGTCTTGTTAAAGGAGGTGTAGACTATTGCCAACTGATATGTTCCTTTATTAATCTGTTGGTCTCAACTGGTAGTCAGCCTCCAAGAATCTGCACAGACCATAGGAAATATTGCTTTTGGATCTACAAACTTAACGTAGTCCATCCCAATGGTCTGATGAAGACTTTACATTGATTTCTTATCTATAGAGCAGTTCAGACCTAAATGAGGGCACTCATTATTAATATATTATAATTTATTTTGTTATATTTTGTATAGCTGCAACAAAAGTACTTGAACTACATCACTGTTAATTAATAATTCCGAAACATGTTTTTGTATTATTTTAGACATATCAATTTATACACACAATATTGATTTAATAAGACAATTGGGACAGTTAATAAATCAAACTTATTTTTTTATTAAAATCCATTTTATTAAAATCCACAAAACAATATTTACAAAATATATTGTATGTACAATCCTTATTTAAGATCACAATGATTAGCATCACCGTTATTTGAAGATTGTATAATGTTACTTTGGTTGGTAAAGAGCATTTAAAGGACTCCTTATAACTATTATAAAATAATGAAATTCTCCTGCCATGAACATTGATTCATCTACTTATTTGAACAAAGACCTAAAAACACTGTATCATGTAATTTGGGTCTGCTAAACTGTGAAAAGATAAAAAGTAGGCTTTGGACCAATTTATACAACTTTTTTCGGATGAACAAGATACTTGCCCATTATTGCGACGGAGAGTGGGGACAAACTAAGCGATATCTATATCTTTTGGTTGTGTTCTAGCTCAGCAAGCTGTATCAAATAGATAAATTACTACCCCAGTCAGCTTTTTCTGAGGCAATTAATTAACCCCCAGTGGGAAGTGTAAATTAGTAATCAAACTTAATTTACAAAATACTAGAGACAAAGTTATTTGCAGCTTGTCTATTTCTGTATTATTGATTCCTAAAAAAAAAAAGTACCAACTCATTATTTAATTATCCCTTTTCTATGTGTTTGTTACTAATTTATAATAAAATTGTATTTTATGTAAAATATACAAGCTTCCTACCCAGAGAATCAAACAAATTTCTAACGTTAAGTTTAGTACCCCATCAAGGAAGCCATATTTAACTAAAGGAGGTGCATTATTAATACTTATGCCCACAAGCAGACACAGAAACTAGTCCTCTAGAGCTTGGATTCCCCCTCACAATACCAGCAATAACTTTACAAGATACTTTAAAAGTGAGCACATCAGCTAAGCAGGGCCAGCTGTTATTTTAAACCTTTACCAATGTGTGCTACATGCTGGACTTTAATTATTACTAATGTTTACAGTGTATTATATTTTTGTAATCATTTTAAAAAGTCAGGATTTTGTAATTAATTCAGGCTCTCTAGAATATTCCTGTTTGACATATGTATTACGGTAATCTGCATGTAAATTCTAGTGCATTTACATTTATTTTTTAGGTAAGGACATATTTCATTAAGACAATTAAGAACGAATCACTCACCAAAGAGAGCACACAGGATGAATGTGCGCACTGATGATCTTGGCAATGCCTCTTGTTAAAAAATCCCAGATGACAATGCGGCCATCATTGCAGCCCACTGCAAGTAGAGTCCCCCACCTATTAAAGGTGCATGTGAGGGCCATACTAATGCAATCCAAGGTGCCATCTGCCTCCTGTGTGATGTATAAAACAGTGTATTCATTACAGTACTACAGTCATTCAAATGACCAAATGTTTTTGTAGCTGCAGTTCACTAACATTTTCACTGAATGATGAATCCAACCAAAGTGAGTGCTTCAAATAATATGCAATGAAAATATTTAGAAAATAATTCTGACTGAGTTGTTAACCATTAAACTAATTATACCAATAACAATTAAGCCAGAACTGATATTCAAAAAGCGAATTAATCCTAGAAGAGACATGGTCTGTCACCTAGACATTGTATGAGAGTGTTTATTTTAGCATAAACATTGTTTATTTACTACACTGGGGTTAAAAGTGCTAATGAGGATCTACAAAGCAACAAAACACAATATGTGCTGTATAATATATATTCATACCTCTGGATAGTTCTGCCCAAAGGATTCTACAAGAAAAGAGAAAAATAAAAATTACTCTTTTGAAACCAATGGTAGTTAGGAACAAGACCTCCTCAAACAATTTTTTTTTTTTTTACATATATAGCAATGTACAGATATATACAAAAACAACTGCTCATAGAAACACAATTTGCTATGTCATAAAGATTTGGTTATGTCAGTTGTATTCACTGAGGAATTTAAATTATATAGTAGGAATAAATGCACCAATTGGGACGCTTAATTATCATCAAATTGGCAGCTCTTATAAAAGAATCAACGAAAAAAGTGTGACAAGGGATAGTTCCATTCAAATGAAACATAATAGGAAACATCTGTGAGGGTTTATTCATAAAATAAAATAAATGATGATGCCAGTAGAATGCACAATGCACTGGAAAGGCATATAGATCTTTCAGATGAATCAAGTGTTCATTCTATTAAAATTGCCCACCCAAAAAAAAAAAATCTAATTGTGATGCGCAAGCAAATATGTAGATTAAGAGGCTATATATGCCTTAAAAAAGTGTATGTGGGTTCTCCGGTACATGATATTACTTTGTGGCTTAATTACAAAGTACAGATTTCTAATTATAGTTTTATAAAATGACCACAAATAGCCAACTAGTAATACATCGTGATAAGGACGTGTGCATACCAGATGTCAGAGCTTGACAAACATTTGAAGACCTTAAAGGGACTGTCTATTGCTAAAAATGCATCTTCCAAATATTAATGCATATTAATGTGCTATCAAAGTACTTTAGAATGCATGTTTTACATTTTGCATTGCTTAAAATATAAAATACTTACAGCTAGATGAAATTGTGAAATTACAGCAGTTTGCAAGAAACCAGGACTGCCCACAATAGCCGAGTAATATCTTTTATTTATTTTTTGCTGCAGGAACCAATGAGAATAATTTAATTCAAATGAATTAAATTTCCTGTCTCTCTAGTAATATCAGCAGACAATGTGTTGCACTGTTAAAAGATCCTTCTGTGTACAAGAGCAAGTGTATTACAGTACACACAATGTATTATATTCCTGCAGCACAGAAAGTGACTAAGTGAAAAAAAAAAAAAACTTTATATCCTTAGTGCGTATATAATCAGTGCTTCACTGGGGAGGGCTTGAGTCAAATATTAAAAATGTGATTTATGCAGAATGCCTGCATCAAATCACACCAGAAAAAAAGCCTGTGCACTACACAAGCAGTAATCTTCATCTTGCACCAAAGTGGGTTTGGGGACTGGACTGTCCTATTAAGAGACAAATAGAACCATTCAGGAACCAGAACAAAAAATTTGGATAAAATGTGTTTGAATCTTTTTTTGCTGCCGCAAGTTTTTGATATCTTCATATTCAAACTAGAATCTGGTGTAGTTTTTTTTTTTTAATTTAATGCCATAAAGCATATCACAAAAGTGTCATAAATAGATGGCAGCAGAGATACATTTAATACACATTTTCTCTTAAATTAAACATTTTCTTGTAATTATACAAACTAATGGTTTTCTAAAGATAAAAAATAAAATATTCAACAAGGTAAATACTTGTTATGGAGCCCTCCAATTATTATTTTAATGGATTTTGTTGATAAGCAGTTCTTTCCACTTATCTGCTGAATCTGATTGACTTTCTAATATGTTGTGTGGAAAACTCTGACAAGTCCCCCGGTTTTCAGACCTATTTTACTGACGTGTATTACTCCCAAGGTTACAATAGGGTGCATATGCCAGAAATGACTAACCTTTAGCTCTTCAACTGCTGTGCACTACATTTCCCATGATACTCAACCACAACAGCATGGGTGCTAAAGGTTAGTCTTTACTGACAAACAGCATTGCGAAAAATACTGTAGACCCAAAAATCTGTTTATGTTAGTATGCGCAGTACATTTTTTTTTAACACACAAGAACATGTCATTGTATATTTAGCTTATCGGTGGTGCAATTGTTATTCATTTTTATGCAACAAAAGAAACTAGCATTGTTTGTATACATGATTCTAGATAGCTTCTCGGCCACTGTCCTCCAGAATATTATCCCGCTTTTCATATTCCCTCCCTTACCTAACAACTCCAGGTTCATGGCTCCGGATTAGGCCTACCCCAAAACTCAGTGAAAACTGGCCCCTAAATTGGGGCCACTCTTTCCAGCACCCGCAGCGAGCAGTCCGGCAGACACCGCAATTGATTTACTTGTAAGAAACAACCTATGAACTGGCGATGAAAATCGTTGGTGAAGTCAGGCAGCTACACGGTTATCTACTGTACTAAAGACAGGCAATCACAGAGACAGCCTGGGTCCAACAGAGAGATTGGTACATTAATGATAGCCGTCCGGGTGGGAAGCAAATGTACAGCACGAAGGTTCCGGCGTGAAACATATTGCGAAATAGAATTTGTATATATTTCTCTAGTTACTTGCAGGGCTTTTTTGTCTCATCTATATTAGGTATTACCATCCACTTTATAATCACAAAGAAGGAATAATTACACTATTATTTTAAACATGTCTAATAATACTGGTATTTTCCTAACAGGTCCTTAAATGATACCATTTGAGATAATATAGAAGTTTTTGTAATCTAATATTATCGATGCTTGCCACTGCTTTCAGTGTACCTTCCAAATGCTGCAATTTGGATCGGTGTTCCACTTCTCTGGTTTTGGATATCCCATGCATGCGCAGTCTTATTGCCTATTATAACGCGCATACACATTTTGTTAATAAATGGGACGGTTCTGTTAATACTGATGATGCTGAAACTAGGAAATCTTTGTATACAGGAGGTATAGCTATATCAGATATTATATATAGCAAGGTTTAGGGGCTACGCACCGCCAGATTCATCAAATCTTTTTGGGGTCCGAGCAGTACCCAAGTGATATAAATGGGCATTTAGTAATATTGGCAAGACCCTGAACTAGGGTTTCAAAAAAATAACCTGTAAGATAGCTGGAAGAAGAAAAGTAAAAACGAAATAATTTGTATGGGGATCTAAGAAATCAACAGAGATGAGCTCTGTATTATAAAATGTACACTTGATATGCAAGTTACACATTTAAATAGTAAGACGTTAATTGGCATATCAGGTCACATGATTTCATAAGCAGGGGGCAGCCACTTGTAAAACAGACTTTTCTCTAAATCTATTCATGTATAGATTATTATGTATCTTTTTATATTCTCTACATTAACAGTATAAACAGTGCTTAGGTGACAGAGCCACTTAAATATCGGAATAAGATTTGGAACGTGACCTGTGAAAGCTCAACTAAATTATGAATAAAGAACTTTGCATTCTCAAGTTGAGCTTTTGATGAGTGTAATGGTAACAGCATTGATGTAAGTATCTTAAAGGGACTGTGAACCTGAACATTGTTTTTACTGCGCATATAGAGCATAATGAAAAATTATCTATGCATTTTATTAGCAAAATTGCAAGCAAATGCCTAAATTAGGAGAAAATATGTTTTAAATGTGTCTGTGGAATCTTCTGCTTATGACATCACCTGTGGTACAGTATGCAAATGACACATTTCCCACTGAAAATCAGTTCATTTGCATACTGTGCCACAGGTGATGTCATAACCAGGAGACTCTACAGACACATTTAAAACATGTTTTCTCCTCATTTAAGCATTTGCTTGCAATTTTACTAATACAATGTATAGATAATTTTCAACATTTTTTTTTTTTTGCTCTAAATTCACAGTAAAACATTGTTTAGGTGATACAGTCCCTTTAACACCCTGGCAAGTGGGGCTGACTTGGGCTTGCATGACATTTATTTTATCAATATTGTAGCAATCCTCAGGTCACTACTGTAAGGGAATCTTGGTAGGCATATGCAATTCAAACAATGATCACCTTTTTGCCTTTATATCCACTTTAAACATGGACTTCTTGGAGCAAATGCCCATTATACAGCAGGCATTTGCTCCAAGAGGTCCATGTATAAAAGTGGCTATAGCGGCAAAAAGGTGATCATTGTTAACCTTATTTGCATATGCCTACTCAGAATCCCTTGCAATTGTGGTAGTACTGCAAGTATAGGATTTTTGTGGGAAAAGCAGGTCTCTTCTGTGGTGCTTGTTAATTAGTGTTTAATAATGCCTCTATTACCACCTCCTATTGAAGTACATGCAACATAAACTTCCAGTTTTTTCTGTAGTGCACTTTCAAATAGTAAAATGCCTTGTTGTCCAAACAAGGATTTATATATCTTGAAGACTTTGTAAGACTCTCAGGTTAATATGCCCTTAATAAACATAAACAAAGAAGCACAAATAAAATTCAACACCTAAACACCATTTTTGTGTTGCTTTTCATATTTATTTTAGTTTTGAACTGTGTTATCTGCATGGTATACTAAAAGAAATCTGAAACATTGTTGTTTTCTTAAATGTCTGTGACAAGGAGAGTCCAGATTGGTGTCTATCCTTTGACACGCCAAACACATCTTCCATTGGGAGAAAAAGCGCTTTCCCCTAGTTATTGGCTGTGTGCAGCGTGGTATATGCACCTACACCCCAATGACTTGATCAATGCCCTGCAGTACTTTAGTCTGTGCAATTTCAAATTCTAAGTGGCAATAACTTTTGCTTAGCTAAAACAGATTTTAGGCTTACATTCCCTTTAAGATTCTAGTCTTTCCTGATAAATTTTATCTTGTAAACCAGTGGTTTCCAAACATGTCCTCATGCCCCCTTAACAGCCTAAGATTTATGGATTACCAACTTGTGTTTAACCAAAAAAAGGGTCTAGAATCAAAACTTCAGTTTGCTTTTTAAACTCAATCTGAGTAATCCCTAAATGCTGGAAGTGCGTGAGGACTGGTTTGGGGACAAGTATCAACATATTTCTAGAGATGTAGTATCCAGTCCTTGTGAATATGCACATATAGAAGAGCCAAGCAGAGAAACAGGGTGCCTGGCTATCCCAGTCACTAAGCTGCTGGCCTTTTTTTTTTGCCACCACTCTTATGGCGGTGAGCTTGAAAGCAGATTTGCCACTATGAGGGGGAGCATGCCGCCCTCAGTGTCATGCCGGTGACTATTTATGTTTTTTCAGCACCTTTATGTGCAGTCTTCTGTTGCTCCTGGACTGCCCACTACCTGACCTTCCAATGCGGATACACTGCCGCTGCACCCTCTCGCAAGCTGCCCTGGTACAGAGGAAAAAAGGCCATCCGTAGGAGCAGCTCAACGTGGTCTGTGCACTCTGAACATAGAGACGCCCTCCCTGTGGTGCCCTGAAATGTAATAAAGCAGCAAACATGGTGCTGGGCAAGCATTGTAATATAATGACGTGTGTCTGCTCATTGATGACTGTATTGCTCAATGCTTATAATATATATTATATATACACACACCCATCATTTAAATAACGTATATGAATTTATTGATTATATGAGGGCTTGACTAACTTAACAGAGTTTTAGGAGCCAGACAACAGCCCAAACACACAGTCAGATACAAATACACAATCAGTGAGACGTATAAGTGAGCATTTTTTTTTTTGTATCTAAAAAAAAAAATTCTGATCTATCAATGTTCCCCCTCCCTGCTGCTATACCTTACTTCAGGGAAGGGGGAGCAATTTACATTTCTGATCGGTCTGTGCCTCTTACACTGGCACAGACCACTGTTGCATTTGTTTGAGACCTAGCAACACCAGAGGAACATTGAAAAAAGCATGGCCTAACCATGCGCAGCACAATGGGTAATAATTTCTGATCTTTGCTAGCGTACCCAGCGCCAAAGTAAGTACACTGAACCTTTGTAACTGAGCTGGCGGTAGTTAAATTTGGCTTCTGCTGTGTATATGTGAAGGACTATAAATAATACTCTTATTTTCTACAACATGGTGAACAGTGGTGCACTCACAAACACACAACTTTACACTAATTCACACTCACTACACTTGTGAATGCTCATTAATTCACACTCCCTTAACATGCACAAATACACTCACTAATACACACTCCCATACAGTGGCATAACTACCGTGGTTGGAGGGATCGCATGTGGTTGCATTATAGGGTAGGAAATGGACATTTCTGCACTGGTGCACAGTGGTTTATAATTACGCCTCTGTCCTAAAGTTTGACATTTTCATCTCAATTTCCTGCAATTCTTGCTTTTCGGAGTGGACCCTTTAAACGGACTATATCACCTAAACAAAATTTTTTACTGTGAATGTAGTGAATAAAAAAAAAATGACTGATAATGATCTATACATTGTGTTAGCAAGATTGCAAGCAAATGGCTAACCTAGGAGAGAAGGGAATTTTAAATGTATCTGTGGCGTTTCCAGTTTATGACATCACCTGTGGCTTAATATGCAAATTACACATTTTCTGCTGAAAAGCACATCACAAAATGGCAGCACCAGTCACACTTGTTTAGTAAAATATTTAATAAAATAAACTCACAAAACAAAAAAAGACATATCTGAAAATCAACAAGGCAAAATAAACCCTTTTCATTTTTTTGAATCTAAGCATTTGCTTGCAATTTTGCCAAACACAATGTATAGATCATTTTCATTAATTTTTTATTCTATACATTCACTGTAAAAAAAAAAAAAAATTAGGTGATACAGTCCCTAATTGGTTGCATAGCCATTGCAGCAATAAATGAAGAAAATAAGAACAATGTGCAGCACATGAGCTGTAAATAAAAGCACAGGCCATAGTCTAGTTAAGGAGTTTAATGATAAATTGCACAATACAGTGTGAAGTCTAAATATTTTACATGTACTTAATAAAAAAAATTACCTTCAGCGGTAATCTCATAAAATACAGATTTACAGTCAGGATAATTAGTGTTCTGGAAGGAATAGTGTAATACAAAAAGACAAACAAGGGCACAATGAGAGGATATTTAAAGACGTTGACATGTCTCCATTTAATAGCACAGTATGCTCATTCACCTAGCCTTTCAGCAGTGTTTAAATAGAATGACTGGAAATGAACAGATTAATAACATAATCACTACATCAATGCTTGAGGGGAAAATAAAACACCAATTTGTTTTAAACATGAAGGATCTGTGTAGTGTAAATTACTTGTAATAACTCTGTATGTTCATTTTGAAGCCCATCTTTGGGCTTTAAAATGCACTCTGGATGGGGCCAATGGCCAGTTACAAATTTCATGTTTTTTTTCTTCCCATTCCACTTTCCCAGCAAAAGAATTTAATTCTGACGTGTGCCTCTGTGGAAGGATGTATCATCTTCTGGTTTGGGGAGTTTGGATTACATTCCAGAAGACAAGTGGAAAAGGCATAGGAAAATGCTGCAAAAATGATATTTGGAGTATAAAGGAGAGCATAACCTTTACAGAAGATAGAGCTCGCACCCTCTCTAAAGTGCAATATATTCAAACAAAAGTAAACACAGAAAAAACAAGAAAAGAGCAGCACAATGTGTTCCATGTAGCTGTATACCCTCTACACTGCCAAAGGAGCAGTCATTACTGTGTGTTCATGCCCCTTGTAGTAGTGCGAGTGAAGAGAAACCGCAGCACCATGGCAGTAAAACAGTCAACGGTGTGTAAACCTACTGAACAAATAAATCTCTTTAACACTGGATGACTTTCTAAACTACATATTTGCTGTTAATTGGTCCCCACAAAATAATTTTGTGGGTAAGGAGGAAATCCACAAATGTCGATTTTTGTGACAGTGGGTCAACGGGTGGTTTTAAAATTCACTTCTGAGAAACAAATACCTAATTAGCACCATTAATATGTAACATTGTTTTGTTTTTTAACTTTGTTTTCATGGCTTCTACAGCAAACTATAATATGGACACATCAGTATGTGCAATAGCTTCATGGGGAAGATAGAAAAAAAAAACAGGCCTAGTAACTGGTCTCAAGCAGCCGCTGGGCCCATGTGTTAAGGAAATGTACTTAACAATACTTAGCGTACAGTTGGTAAATGCATTTTGTAGTGAGGTACCATTGTACATTATAAAGAGGAGCTGTACATTTGTAGAATTGTGTACAAGCAGCTCTACATTTTTATGCATCCTGCTAAAATAAAAATCTAGACCTTCTGGAAAAAGATGTAAACAAAAGATTATTAATACTGCTACATATTAAACCAATCCATTCCATGTTTGTGGAAGAATACTTTCAGTTAATGTTAGTACAGCAGGGGTGTAAAACTTCTGGCCTCCAGTCATTGATGAGCTGCATTTCCTATATTACCCTGCCAGTCTTTGTGGCGTAATAAGTGAATTATGGTACATGTAGTCCATCAATTGCTGGATAGTCCTTGTTTGACACCTATGAAGTACACTGAGGAAACCGCCACTGTGATCAAATTGAAAGATTATATTACTGCATAAGATGAGGTATTTGCATTTCGCAAACATTAGAGATCATCCTTCTAAATGTCCTTAACCAAAAGCAGGAGTGTTTAAAATTCTTAAATGTACTAGAAATAGTAGCAACTGCAGGACTTTCATATTTTACTTCAGAAAATGTTCTCAACAACCAGTGGAAGGATTTAACAGTTATTTCAGGCTATAAAGTTGCATCATAATTAATAAAAAATTTTCCTGTCAAATCTGTCATAGTTCTCATCAATGCCATCTTTTTTGGGTCAGAATTTATGTAAACCCAATATCTAGATTTATCTAATTCTTTTGTGCTTTCCACAACTAGCTCTCAAGGTACAGCAAAAGTACAGGTTTTTGATTTCCTCAAATAAAGCACAGACACACCAGTGTGTCAGCTTTGGGACAGACCCTTTTTTTTAAAATGAGTTTCTGTCACCGTGTAATTTTTGAGTCCTGAAAAGGAAACTACTAGGCTAGGCATTATATAACCTACATGTTCTGCTCTCTGCTCTGTAGGGGGCAGCATATTGCCCAGTTCTGTTATAGGGTTACATTAACACCACTACAAGTACACTTCTAAAGGGCAGGGATTTAAATACAGCTCTGCAATACAAGTTAATGTTGAGATAAGGTCACAAAAGATATTAGTTAGGCATTGAAGGAGGATGTTTAACTTACTAAAACATTTTTAGTTTTGCAGATTTGCTTGCGTCCATGATGGTATTCAATCGCTTCAAGGAAGGAAGTAATTAATTAAAACTGCTGAAGCATCAGTCACACAAACCTTTAACTTATTGCTTCTTATATGGGAGCTTACAAGGTCTAGAGTGGAGGTTTCTCAAGTCAAGAGCAACATAAATAGAAGTCAACGGATAAAAAGACACAAGTACATCTTTGTTTGTTTAAGTTATATCGCTGCCATCAAAGATTTTATATTTAAAAACATTTTCTTGGTTAGCTTACCAACTCCAACTTGACACTTCTGATCCTGACTCACAAATGAAATGAACCACACATGACCAATAATGGAGTGGTCAGTGAGTGAGAGTCAACAGTATACCCATCAAATCTGGCCTACTAAAGCACATCTATGGAGCAGATCATTGAAAAGCTATTGTGAAACAACTGCCTACAAGTAGACTGCATTCTTCATAAGTCAGGAAGATGTTCGCTAAAGAATTCAATGATTTAAAGTTGCATAAGAGCAAGTTATGTATTGCAAACAAGCATTTTACAATATCAAACAGATTAAGAATGCAGATGTAAACTATTAAATGTGGAACTATTTTTACCACATCGTCTAGGACCGGTATTAAAACAAAAAATTCATAAACCCTTTATGCTTATAACTTTAACTGAAGAATTAATTAAGGTGGTTGTTTTGTAAAACACGCTATGCCACTAACAGTTAAAACTAATCTCAGATGTGTAATAATGACATGAAACCATTCCCTCCATTAGTGCCCTCCCAACATGGAAGGTAAGATGGGAGTTTGTGGAGATACCTTCCTCTGGTTACACTTTTAGAAGTAAAAAGTCTTCTAGTAATAAAACATAAGAAAAAATGTTGGTGCAAATTAAAAAAAAGTGTGCACAAAAACAGCACCTTTAAACACAAAAAAGAATAGATAACATTGTAATAATTCTAAGGACTGCAAGAAGTTGTACTTACTTACATTTGTTTTAAAAGGTTTAACACATTGTTGGCAGAAAAGGAGCTGAACATTTATTTATAGTTGGTCAACAGTTCTAAAACCTAAGTGGAACTTTTTTTTTTTTTTTTTTTTTTTTATTATTATAATACAGCTATCTTAGAATGTCAAGGTCCAATGCAGATTTTAGAATCGTGTTTGAACAGTCAAGAGAAAATAAGTAGCCACATAGTGAAGCACTGAATGCACTTATACAGCCAATACATTGTTCGCAAAATACTACTTGAGGTCCACTATATAGTATTTCTAGAAGGGGTGTTAAATTCAGGGCTAAGTATCCAGCCATGTAGGAGTAGTTGCTTCTCAGAATAAGAGTTTATGGAGAAAGGCACTCAGAAGCTGGGTTACCCAACCTTCGAGCTGCTACTGTAGATATATAAACGTAACCATTTCTGTTAATATAAGAGGATCCATAGACCACTTTGTCTTAATAAAAAGGACTATTTTGTTCGAAGGACTCCTAATGCAGCCATCTTGGGAAAAGTGCTGGTTTACCCAAGATGCAGCACTCTAGTGTTGGGTGAACACGTCTCAAAGATATGATAAAAACAGCCCATTCAATAGCTTATCTTGGTAAACAGATGTCTCCTTTCCTCTGCAAATTAGCGGCTTGGCGTATGTGCGAAAAAGCCAAGCAGTACAGGGAGATCTGCATCTCCACTGCAGTTGAAGTGGAGCCAGCAGGTGACGCCTCTGAAGTCCAAGAATACAGACTGCATGGAAATTTCTCCCACATCAGGTGGAATCCTCCAAGGCTTTACCAGACTCTTTGGTAATGCAGAGTCGATCTGTTATACCCTGCAGCATGGGCTGCACAATCCCTAGAAGAGGGCGCTGTGAAGGGTCTCCATTCCAACATGCTTCCATCAGCTTCCAGCATTCTTCATCAAAAATGGACAACCGCTCTGGTCGTACACCTAGGAACATAGAGAGCAGTTACATACATGTCATTATAAGCATAGACTATTTCATTCCAAAACCACCAACAAATTTAGAGGATCTATCAGAATCCACTTTAGAGAGGAAAAAATATATATAAATATACAAACATATTTATAAAGTGTGTGTGCGTGTATGTATATTCTAGATATATTATACCCCATTCTATGATGTCAGGCAAGATTTGTTGTTTACATTTAAAAATTGCCATTATTAAAATGACATCAGTATGGTTACCCTAGTGAGCGATTAGTATTTGGAGATTTTAAAGTTATTTACACACTCTGTTTATACTCCACTCTTCTGCTCAGTTAATGCCCAACATAAAAAGCTCAGATAAAACATATATCTTAGTTTTAGGCTATGTACAGCACAACCTCTGGTATATTTATCCCTACACATAAAAAAAAAAATGTGCAAATCTCAACAGTACCAAAGAATTCATAAAATAACTCAACCCTACTGAAAAAAAAACCTGAATGCTTTATTGTAATATTGGAATTTTAGAATATACCCTAGACACCCAACAATGAGTGTAGCAGATCCATGTTGTTTTGAATAACTTAGGGCTTCAAGTATTATTGTTTGTGTTGATTTATGTTGGTTACCCATGTGTAGGAGTTGAAATATTCTCAGTAACTTGCCTTTTCGAACATTGTTCCACAAGTGGTCTTTGCTGGAGCATCTCTCAAAGGCTTCTGGAAGTTTGATGGAACCTGAGCAAGTATACCAAAACAGTATACCAAAGGCGTAGACGTCTACAGAGTTGTCATATTTTCCTGCCAATGAAAATGGTGATTATTACTATATTTGTTCTACATACCCTCCCCTTTGCCTCAAACGTTTGACTAGGTTAGTTCCAGGTAGAATCAAATAAATACTTGGGGTTTTTTTTTGCAGAGATTGTAGAGTACAAGCCTTACCTGAAAAGAGTTCCGGTGCCATGTGTATAGGTGTCCCCACGATGCTGCCAGACATCATAGCCTCTGGTTTACAGAATCCGAGATCAGTGATCTTTGCCCTGTTTTTTTTGTCCAGCTGTAAAAGATTTCTTCAAATTATCTCTTATTTTATAAAAACATAAAATACACATAATTACGTTAGTCAAAGTTATTAGCACTCAATGTGTAGGCACAGTGTGTTTTGCATCAGTTTATTTGTATATTTTTTTTTTGTTATTCAAAAATAGTACAGACATATGTTCAGTGCAAAATGTCCACATTAAAATAACATTTTAAATTGATGCAATGAAAAAAGCTGAGAGCAAGTGTAATATTCAAAACAAGGACACGCGAATACCTCAGACCCACTAATATACATCTCTATATCTATCTATATCTTTCTTGTAGATTAACTTTTGGGTACAGCATGATGGGGCCCACTGGTGAGACATGGATAGGAGAAAGCCAAACAAAACATTAGATCACTCAAACCAAAACCCTTATAAACCCATACAGTAAATCCTAAGGTCATCATAACACAGTAATGGGGTAAGACAGGCATGTCCTTTTTATTAGAATGGTAGGCCTGCAGTCCAATATATATCAAGTTGATATGGAAGGTAAAGGCTTTTTGCTCTGTGGTTCTTAAAGAACTCTAGGCATTTCCAAAGTTAACAGGAGAGGACTATGTTTTTCAATGTCCAGCACATTAAAGGTGACTACAGTAGATTGTGAGAAAGTATGTTAAACTGTTCGAACACATCAAAGGCTGTCAAATGCTGTGGTGCCGTGATCAGGGGGATGCTCCCTTTTAGGGGCCAACGGTAGTGGCTCTCCATCTCCTTTTAAGGCCCAGGAGTCAGAGGGAGTCAGTGGTTTAGCGATTTATTTTTGTTTTAATCAGTTTTAATCTATTCTGTCCACTCCATTATAACTTACCAGCACAGTGGAATTTCCTCATTATGCATTAAACAGAGGTGTCACACAATTGAAAAGTTAAGATGATCACGCATACATTTATTAAAAAGAAAATACATATGCTCTGTTAAGTTTATAACCAACTATTTATTGAAGAGCAATGGATGTATTCCAGTGGGAATATATTCAACAAATGTAATACCTTTATAAAGGCTTCATTATAAATGTGAGACCAGAAGCTTACGGTTAGAAAATGGAAAGTGTGGAAATACTTTAATAAATTAACAAACAAAAACTATTTGAATCATTTGTGCATCTCACCAGAACATTTTTTAATTTGATGTCTCTGTGGACCAAGCCCTGACTATGTAAGAAGCGGATTCCTTCCACAACATCCAAAGCGATCTGTAGCCGTGTCTCCAAGCTGAGCCCAGACTGAGGAGAAGAAACAAGATGCATCAACAGTAGAACACATTAAATTAAATAAAGCATTTTAAAAATTCAACTTTTAAAAATGTATTTTTAATTGGTGAAGTATACTGCATAAAGCACGCTAAGTTAATATGATATTATGTGACTGAAAACAGCAATATGCAATGCTAGCCATCATATGTGGTAATATGCAAGGATACTTTGGAAGGAAAATTAGCAACCATACAGCTATACTTTGCACATTGCAAAGGTAGGACTGTAAGAATTTGATATAAATCATATCATTTAGTTTTATATAATTTAGTTATAAAAAAACGTTATTTTTCACTTGTGCTATAAAACTGCTGATCCCATGCAAAAAACTCTGCAGTGATTGGCTGTGTGTGTGCGCAGACCGGCTGTGTCTCAGCAGTGAGACACAGTGGAGAGTAAATCCGTGTGTATCTATTAAGATGGTTATTTTAACCTAGTATGTCAGAGATATTGAACAATAATCTCTAGACTGGGTCAAATGAATAAAGCAGAAGCCAGGGATAACAAGATGGATGCCAGCAGCCTCCATTTTGTGTCAGTTTTTGGACATCCTTCTGTGTGTTAAAATCTTATTCTGTGTCCCTGAAGCTAAAAGAAAGTCCTCCACATTCCTAACTCTGTTATCTAGTATCACCGATGGGCATTGTTAGTGGTTTATGACTGTGTGTGTGTGTGTGTGTTGTATATATATATATATATATATATATATATATATATATATATATATATATATATATACATATACACATACACACACACACACACATATACATATATATATACACACACACACATATATATGTGTACGTGTATATATATATATATATATATATATATATATATATATATATATATATATATAGACAGCTGTGTCTATATACATACAAGAGGTGAAGGGGGGCTTCTCTTCAGTTTGCTAGCCCACCCAAACTGACAGACACAGACACACTGAGATTACTTGGATTTTAGATTTGAAGAATATAATAAGGGTTATTATAAACACACCCAGTTGATTCTAATCGCTCATTAAAATATATAATTATATCACACCTTCACTAATAAATATGAAAAGTATAATTAATCCAACATATTAATTAGAATAGTTTTATTAGTGTGATATACATTTTATTATAAGTTTTTATCTAATGTGAAATGATAAGTATATTGATAAGAATATTTACTCCAATTTGAAATTATATTAACACTTCTATATTTCAACATATATATTTTCTCACATTATACTCACAATCCAGGTATAGCTATAAATCATGACATCATCTCATTTAAATTAAACACACCCATCCATTCAATTGGCTAGAAGTTACAGAAACAGGGTGTGAATCTGAGATAAGGTTTAATTGATAAGTTGATACTGGAGGTTGAGAGGGGGAGTTGAGATACCTGAAAAGACCTGGGGAGACTGATTTTGAGAGATGGGAATGTTTTAGAAAAGGGCTGAGTTCTCTCCTTCTGGGGAGAACTTAGGAATATGAGGCTTTTAATAGCACATGTTCACTATAACAGTAGAAATCTCCATACCCATAGTATTGAGCTAAGTCCCAAGAGTAACTCCCATCACTCGATTCTTCAATGGGAGGCATCTCAACTGCAAACCAACCTCTGCCGGTAATGTATAAATGTGGTAATTTGTTTCTAGCATAATCTCATTTTTTATGGATGTCATTAGCATATATATTTTGGTAAATTAAACTTAAATCCCACAATTTCTGGGATCTATATGTTTTAGGCTGGTGTTTATCCGTCATCCTTTCTGCAGAAGGAAGCCAGAGGAATATCCTAGAGATATTAACAAAAGAACCATAAGCTCTTATAGTCTAGCTATTTACCCAAATATGTCATATCTAATCTCCAGAGATTATCTAAGATTCTCATTCTTAAAGTCTAAAATAGAATACATACATTATCATTTACCGGGCAGATTAAGGAATAGCCACCTTGAGTAGTTTTATGATTTAGTAATATTACCTTACCTATGCAGAGTATATGTTGGTAATTTGTAGGTAATTATGGTGTACTATCATTAACCATTTTAAATACTAATCATTACCAATGTAGGTTGTATCTAAATAAAATGCATGGCCATCTTATGGTCAGAAACGTACTGCATAGTAAATTATTCTACATGCATGTTGATATAGGTACAGAGCTGCATAATTCGTGTTTTGTCCTACTTACGTATGTTATGTCATACATGTGAATTATGATTAACATCTATTGATATTGTATTTTGTTGTTATGCTATTTTGCTTACCGTTTGATCTTTATTCTATATTCAATAAATTCATTATTCATTTATTAATAATTGTTGCATTGTATTTACTTTTGTAAAAACGTCATCCAAACTCTCACATACATAACGAATTCTTGATATGGGTATTTTTAGTCGGACCCATATATATGAATCATTAATTTAAATATTTTTTATGATTCATAATTAATAACTCATATTCATATTTTTATGGTTATTAATAATCCGACAAGCAGCTGTTGATAAATTACGAAGTGGCACATGTGATGTGTATTTTATATTACATGGTGTGTTCATCAACGTGGTAATTGCACCATTTATGCCGTAACCACATATTTTAATACTTTTTTTAGTAATAAATACGCTATATTACCATGAAACATCAATTTGAATTTCTTTTTATTTAAATTTATATTTAATTTTCTTTATTTTACTTTGTTATATTTTAACCCCTTAACGACAGATGACGTGCCTGGCACGTCATGCACTATATCGAGTAAAGAAAGCGACCAGCGGTAGAGGCATTGTGCAACACCAAAAAAAAGTGCAGGGGCGCGCTACGATCACTCCCCGGAGTGATCGTAGTAGCCATTTAAAAATGGCTGCGCCCCCTGCACACATGTTCTTAGGAAGCGAACGATTGTTCGCTTCCTAAGCACCTCCGGTGTTGCTAAAGTGCCACGCGAGCGAGGCACTTAGCAACACCTTCGGCTCCCACCAGAAACGATGGTGGTCGCTCTCCTGAGCGACCCCATCGGCTCAGTAGAAGGGAACAGGCAGCGCTTCCCTTCTACTGGCAAGAGCATCAGAAGTGAATGTATTTCACTTCCATTGCTCTAGGGGAAGCCAAACAATGCCTGCACAACAGATCTGTGTGATCTGTGTGCAGGCATGTATGATAAGTGCTATGATGAGCACTTATCATTCAGTCAAAGGCAATATTGGTAAATATTGCCTTTGACAAGTATTGATCTGTCTCCCTCTCCTCACTAGTTTTAGTGAGGGATCGAGACAGATCGGAAAGTGTAAAAAAAAAAAAAAAATATTGTTTTAATAAAATTAAATATTTAATACACAGCAGCACATTTTTTGCTGTCTGCATTTTTAAGTGGTTAATTTTTTTTACTGTAATTCATTACAGTATAAAAAAGGCTCTTTTAAGAGCTATTAACCCCTTGCTTGCTGTAGATCACTGCCTAAGCAGCGATCTGACGCAAATGCAGCAATCTTGCTGCAGAAGCATTTTTCTTTTTTTTTTTTAAACTTTTATTTTGTTTTATTACACCCGTCACGGGTTAATTATATCCGCTAGGGGATTACGTTTAACGTAAAAAAAAAAAAAAAAGCTGTCTGAGCGCATGTATAGCGATCAGTAACAGCTGATCAGTGGCAAAGGCGGTTTGGTGATTGCTCAGATGAGCATCATCATTCGCCTGGTTAGATCAATATTTGTCAATATTTGATTGACCCAACAAACCTATGCATGGGTGGTATCCCTGTACTCAGGAGATGTTGTTGAACACATATTGGGTTATTGTTTGGCAGTGACACATACCAAAATCTGTGAATTTATGTCTGAAATAGGCATGGTGGTAGAATTAGTGCATGGAAAATGTTAAAATACCACCATTTGAAATAGCGTAGGGAGTCTACTTTAAAAAAAATATATGAGTTGATGGGGTAAAATACACTGGCCGGCTTCAAATATGTCCCAAATGGGAGATGGGTGCAGGCTGTCTGCATGTAAAAATTTCAAGTTGGAAAACCAAAAACTGCACCTCCCAAATTTGGCATTTTAGCCCCCAAACAACCCAACAAACCTATGCATGGGTGGTATCCTTGTACTCAGGAGAAATAGTAGAATCTATTAAGCAGTTTTTTTCGTTCGCTTTTGTCGATGAGGAGATGTTTCAAATAGAAGTCAGGAAATTTGTGTTTGTTGTTTTTTTTTTTTACCATTTGTTTTTATTTTTTTTAATATAATTTTATAAGATATGATCAAAATGATGGCATCCAAAGAAAGCCCTTCTTGTCCCAATAAAAACAATATATAATATGTGTGGGTACAGCAAATGAAAAAGAAGAAAATTACAGCTAAACACAAACAGCACAGAAATGTTAAAATAGCCATTGTCCAGAATGGACAAAAATGTTTCAAAGGTTCTGTCCTCAAGGGGTTAATATATCTAGGATATGGGGTAAACAAGGTTACCTTTCGGCTGCCGAAAGGTCTTCACAAAAATCAGCCACATTGGCTTTCTCGGCATGATTTAGGATACTTCAGGGATCTGCGTAGCCCTCAGATTCAGGCTACTCAGAGACCACAGAAGTCATCAGATTAGAGCTACCGGAGTCAACTTTACAGAAGGTTAGCTATGAAACATTCTTTACAGAGCCGACAAGTAGACTAGAGAGGAGCTTCCTTCTCATGAATATGCAAGATCAAATTTCTATGTATTTCTAATTACAACGCTTCATTTAAGTTTAATTACGTTTTGATATAATTACTGTATAATTAGGTTTCATTGACACAAAGATAATCTGATGCCACTGAAGTGCATGAAACTATAAAACATAAAAAGGTATTTAAAGAAAGAAAGAAAAAACACTATGGGATAGCGTTTAACCATTTTTATTAAAACAATATACAACTTAACCCAATATAATAAGTTTAAAAATAATTTGCTTCCAGAAATGTTTCTACTGAAAGGATTATGAGTATAAAGTTTATTTTTCATTGATATTTGCATCTGAACTGAAATTTCTATCTTTGCACAAATGGTTACGTGTATAATGTTTACTTTTTGATTTGAAACTTCTATTTTTGCACATATTATGATATATTTGTGTCGCTGTCAACGTATGTTTGTCTCTGTTTTTTCTTTGTTATGTATTTTTATATGTGTAAAAAAATTTTTTAAAAATGAATATGCAAGATCCAAACTTCCCAGTAACACAATAGATTAGTAATGGTGGACAAGACAGTCAGGTTTTTCAACTATAAGTTCAAACAGTGAAAATATTTTTGGGCGGTTTATTACCTTTGTCGATCTATTGTGCTAATAACTATCCGTGAGAACAAACTCTGAAAAGGAAGCGTAAATATAGAGTCACTAGCCTTAACTTGTCAGAATTCGCTCACCTTCAACCCTGCATAAAGGTCCCTATGCAGACGTTCTGTGATGAGCAAGACAGCAATGCTGGAACCCCCTCCATAACTGTAATCAATCACTGAGCCATGCAAGTCAACAAGACGCTCATGTTTCGGTAAAGACCTGGCAAGATGACAAATAAAATGTCAATGATTAGACAGAAGAACAGAAATTACATGTGCAAAAAACATTAATACCAAATGTATGTCCTCTTTAAAATTGGAAAAGAAAGAGGCACACTAATTGCTACATATCAACTGCTAAAAAGGGACAGGAGATCCGCTCAATGTCGTCCAGCCTTATTACGACCCTTTTTTTTTTTTTTTAAACTAAAGGCCGACACAACCATATCATGTGGCACACCAAATTGGTCATAACAAAGAGTCTAATCCATGGCATCATTTTTGCACAAATGGTCATGACAGAGGATAGAGCGCTTAGTTTGCAAATTTCTATTTATTCTTAAGACTGTAAATAACCATGCGAATGCCACCCTTTCCTTTGCAGGATTTGGATCAAATGAAACCATTTGTATAGGATCTGCAGGCACTCAAAATGTAAATAGCGCTTTGCTGCACCATTGATCACTATCAAATCTCTCAGGATATCCCTGAACCAGTCATGAACAGCAAAATGGTAAGGAGATGCCTGAGTCTCCCACACAGGTCAGAATACTGAATGTGGCCTTTAACCCAATGCACAGAGTCAGAGATGTGGGACAAATTAACAGCCTGGAAACACATTACCCATACTAGAGTACCAGAAGTGATGCTACAGTCCACACCCTAAAATCAGGATGCTGAAAGAGCAACGGGAGTTCCCCATTTCCACCCAAAATGTAGGTAGTAAAATGGTATGGTGGGTGTAATGGATTTTCTACATGTGTGACTACTTGGCTGTTCAAAAGGCTTGCTCATCATCATAGTAAATAAAATAGAAAGCTAGCCTTTGGCACGCTAAGTGTTGTCACTACACTTTGCAAGATGCCCATAACATGTGGGCAACAATCATTTTCAATTTACCTCATGTAGTGAAATTCCAAGGCCAGGTCATTCCAATGCTTCTCATCTGGGGGGACCACAGACTTCAGAGCACAGGGGAAGTGCCCACCCCAACTATCACACAAGTAAACTACTCCATATTGCCCTCTTCCCAGCTCCCGACCAAGCCTGGGTTTACCTGCAAAAGAACCCTCATTAAAAAAAGAAACAATTGGGTATTGCAGAGATACTCTAATCCATACAATATCCATCTATGCTTCCGTGGCAAAATAAAATAATGAATAATCAACTTCTCCAAAGTCCAAAACTACTGAAGACCATAAAACAAGTACTAAGTAGTTACAACAGAATGTCAGGCAAATTCCAACCATATTTAACAAACACAACATTGTGTTTAACCACTTTATTATTATTACTCCATTATTTTTTGCTGCCACTTACCATGTAACAGAACATCCTGCAGGGATCTGCTCTCCAATGACAGACGTGCCAGACGTGGTGCATGATCTTTTCGAACCTTTAGCCAAAGATCTTCTGTTTTTTCAAGTCTGCCAGAGTGACCGACCTCCAACTAACAATCACAGGCACATACAAGACAAATCTTTAGGTATACATAAACCTGTTTAGTTTTTAAGCTTCAAAATTAATTTCATAAAATGTCTTTAAAAGGTGACAGATAATTTAAGTGTCATCACTTATAACTTGCATTTACGTTTTCTTTCTTTACTTCAGATCAGTGGTTCTCAAACCCTTCCTCATGCCTCAGCCCGCCACCCCTTTCAGTCCAGAGCTTAGGGATTACACAATTAATTTTTTAAATATATATATATATATCTTAATTTAAACAGCTGGACAATCCCTAAATCCTGGAATGCTGAGTGGGCCATTGAGAACCACAGCTTTAGAGGATGCATAACTTCTTCAAATACTCCAAGTGAAACCATCTCTTTAATGTAGCACTCGAGAAGAGCTTTGATACTTTTGTAGATTTAAAAAATGTGAAAGTAGCCACTCTGAATGAAAATAAATGGTGGAACCAGACGGTCTCACAGCACAAGGCTTGTTATTACTAAAACCTTGTTTAGCAAGCACAACATAATCAAATTCTCCAAAAAAAAATGAAAGCCGTTATTTGGAGGTCAAAATCTGGGAAGTACCAATCTTACCTGCTTGAGGGAGGCTGCAAATGCTTCATGAGAACTCTTTAGTCGCTTGCAGAATTGACTACAGATGCTCTTGGCAAGCTTTGACGCACTTAGGCTTTCTATGGCATCTTGGGCCACCCTGCGCTTCCACTCAGGAGTAATAGCAGGTGGGCTCACCCAGGTGATGCGCTGGATAATCTGAATCAATGGCAGAGAGAAATGGTTCCGTTTAAAATATACTTTAGCTATAAGAAATGGCTATAAAAGCACACACACTTTTGTTGGAAGTACACACTGCTTCTTCCTCAGCACCCGTCACAGCTGAGCAGCTGCAGCCACACAGGAAGTTGTTTGCAAAAGTACATGCTATTTTACCCACATACTTTAAAAATCACTATTGCTATAGGTTTTAGGCCTTCTTTTAATAAGTTTACCTGTACCAATTCAATATGCAATTTCTCCCATTTGCAGAGCATAGCATGGTTCATAAATTAAAAACAAAGAACAGTAATCCCACAGAGCTTGAAACTGAATTTCTTTGCAAAAGTCATCCTTAGATTTCCCCTACTTTTAAAACTATGTTTTAAAAAATAGTGAAGTGTAGATTTGTATAGGTCAGTCTTACCTGCACAATTTGCTCCCAAACCATTCTGGTGACAGTGGATCCAGAATTGAAAGTGACTTCCACATGATATGCAGCATTTAATATCTGTTGAGAAAAAATAAACTTCAAAACTCATTCACAATTTACTAGATTCTTAGTTCTAGATTTGTTCACTGACAAATGGTCAAAATTACAGATGAATGCTGACCTGTTTCAGATGGTTACTGGTGATGTGAGAAGCAGATTCCCGTTGAGAACTTTCCAGACTACGAAGACACCTCTCAAGCGTTCCCACAAAACTTTCCCGCAGATAGTCCACGGAGCTGATCAGCTTGTTCACCACTGCTTGATTGAGCCGTGAGATAATCAATTCCTTGATCTGCAAGATGCAGCACTTTACCTCCTGGGCCCCAATGGGTTCTCCATTCTGGGGGATGGCAATATCTGAAGCAGAGCGGGGGAAGGAGTGTAAGTTGAAACATGCAATATGGATCTTTTGAGCAACAGGATAAACTAGGAGCTTCAGATTGCTGTACTATTAAATGGCTTGCACTAGGCATAGAGTTCAGCTAGGCATGGTGAGTAGTCGGCACCAAGAGCAAAATCACCCAATAATCACCTTTAAACTGCATATTTGCTGCATCATCAAGGAGTTGCTCTCTCATGCTATTGAGAGTTTCCACAATCATATCCTTCAGCTCCTCTTGCTTACGATCAGAAATCCGCATCAAGGACTCATAAAGCTCACTTTCCTTCTGACGCGTATACTCCAATCTCTTAGGGGTTATCTGCAGATCTCGTCGCATATCAAAAGCCTTGTTGATGAATAGGTCCAAGCAGCGGCTGTGTACCATATTTAGTACCATCGCTGCGTCTACCAGGTGCATTTGTAATACCTGCCGTGAGAAGTTACTAAGCTGCCGCAGCTTGTCAAACTGTTCCACCAAAATACTGGGGGCTGGGCTGCCTGACCCTGCAGCCCCACAGCTACATAACCCCCTTTTCAGATAACCTATTTCAGCCAATTGCTCAAACAGTGCTGAACGAACAGTTTCTGGGCCGCCAATTATCTTGTCCTTAGAAGGGGTTGTGCGGATAAAGAAGACAGGAAGCTTGTACTTCTCCTTTATTTCAGTCAGCTCTTCCTCATCTTGTGTGGTCAGCATCTCCTCACTCACTGCATACAAAAGAACTGGTTGCACATGGTCAATATAATCTTCCAAGGTTGTATTTACAGTCTGTGAGCCACGGCAAGGAGAAGCCACAATGTCTACCTCCTGTATGAAATTAGAAAGAATGGCAGTGAATTAATGTTTCTGGGTAGAAAGGTTATATAGTTGTATTAATAGAAGACATAAAATAATTTTCTGAGAAATTTAAATAGTTCAATGTTAGCAGGTCAACAAAAAGATGAACATGGACACCCGCATCCTATTAATGTTTTTCTGCATTTGCTCATAATCTATTAAAAAAATGACACAATCAGGGATTTTATTATCAAATTGACATTTCACCACAGTCTAAATTAAATTATAGTCAAATATTTTTCCACACAAAATAAATCGTATGTGATTTTTATCACAATTAAAAAAAAAAAAAAAAAAAAGGAGTAATCTGGTCTGCAAACCATAGCCTTATCACAAAGATCTCTTGGGAAATAAAATCAAGTAACCAAGTCAAGCCACACACCTCCTGATTTATTGAATTAGTTTAAAACCTCAGCAAGATGTTTCTTCGTAAACGTGAATGAGAACAAAGCTAAAAATATCAACAGTTGTAAATCGGAATTATGTTTTCTTTAAAATAATCATGAAATCTGAATTTATATTTATATATGCATACACACAAAGCTGGGGAAACTTATTCAGATTGTGATTAAACTTAAATAGAAAAAAAAATGTAACATATATATATACATATACATATATATATATATATATATATATATATATATATATATATATACATACATATACATATATATATATATATATATTCTCATATTCATCCTATAAAGAACTCATCTGGACTGAAAAGCCCAATACAGGGGATCTTTTCTTGGCTGCTTTGGATGTCTAAGTGGTCCCCCACTACCTGAAATGACATTGATGGGGATGTTGTAACCATGATCCACACAGTCATATTGTACCAGTCCAGTTCAGAATAGACAGTCAGGACAGAAGATCGGACAGAAGACACATTTAAGGTGGTGGATTCAACCTTTTAAAGGTGGAGGGCTAGCACAATTAAAAAGCATTGACCATTTCCTTTTTGTCCAACGCAGTTTGAATTAAAAAAAAAAAATAAAAAAAAAAAAAAAAAAAAGAGTTGTTGGAGTAACTAATTTTAAATATACTTCTGTAGTTAAGCATGTAAGGAAACATATGGATGTGCAAAAATTAAACAGGTTGTGTAAGTTAGACAGTTATCAGAAGACTGTTCACAGTTTCTGTCACCCCATGCATGTTTGGGTTAACTGAAACAGGTCTATGAAAAAACATATATACCGTATTTGCTCTATTATAAGACGACCCTGATTATAAGACGACCCCCCAAACTTTGGATATTCCCTTTAGGAAAAAAACTAAAAGAATATATACTTTAGAATATAAACTACTAAGAACTGCTATTAATTCACATTAATCTGAAATACTGTTAAGGACCGATACCACGCTCCCCCCCCCCCCCCCCTCCCTCCCTCCCTAAATTTGTATTTGGCAAAGTGCATGCATACAAATCATTAAACAAATGGATTATGCCAGTATGAGGTATAAAGATGCAAAAGGGAAACAGACTGGCAAAAAAAAAAAATGAGAGTAGGTAGATAGGTGTAGGAGGCATAACGTCATGTTGACAAAATATTGTATAGAAAAGGAATTTTTAAAAAAAGGATTGTGTTCAAATTAACGTATTAAAAAGAAATAAACACAAGAAATGCATTTTTTTTTATATAATATTTTATTAAAAAAGCAATTTACATGTGAATATATACAAGTTTAACTTTTTTCCTATAGGGTAGTCTTATATTCAGGCTTTTAGTATTTTTCCTAAAGGAATATCCAAAGTTTGGGGAGTCGTCTTATAAACAGGGTCGTCCTTTAATAGAGCAAATACGGTATAATCAGGGTCATCTTATATTCGAGCAAATATGGGGTACTCATAACGTGGAACAAGGGTTCCTCGGTGGAGTAACTTCCAAAGTAACAAAAAAAAAAAAAAAAGGTCATATTACTAGTATCATAAATGGAAAAAATAAAGAAAAGCTCAGTCAGAGGATGTATTTTTTGCATTGTTCTTCAAATAGGATGCAATAACATCTTTGCATTGGACTTACTTCTTTTTTTTTAATCCACCTAAATCAGAAGCGGAACTTGGCTGAATACATTTTAATACCCATATTACCATCAAACACTGATCTAGCACAGGACATTCTGCATGCTGTAATGTGTTAAAGTGGGCTGTTATTCACACACCCTTCAAAAATGTTCAACACACTCCAGGCAAATGGAAAAATATACATTGTGGAGTTGTTAAAGTCCAACAACAAACAAAAAGAAAAATAAACTGCCCAAAACTGGATAAACACCTCAAAACCTCAAAGTGCATCATCCCTGGGTACAGATTTCAGCTCACACCAATTACAGCTGGAAAAACTACTTCACAAAATATGACTTTACAGGCCATAGTCACTGCCTTATAAGTCACTAAGACTAATGCCTCTCATGGATGCTTGCTTCACAGAATTGAGAAACGCAATTGACAACACAACAAAATAAATTGTGAGACGACTCTAAACGTGCACAAAACTGATCAAATTGATTAGCTAAGATGCACATACTAGCTTTGGTTTCATTGCATGGCCTCACATATTACGGATTATAAAGTTCTGATAATTTGGTGCAAAGGTCTTGTATTGTTTCAGAAACTTAAATTCACAACCTACCACCAGAATCTCCACAAACGCAATAAAGCTCTCCCCCTACACCCATCAAACATGGAGTTAGTCAAGGGTGCCCATTGTCGCCATTATTATATAACTCAGCACTAGACCAACTATTAAGAATTCAAGAGTATCACCCCTACCTTCCAGGTATCACAATAGGAACACAGACTACAACAGACAACACAATTAGGAGGTTTAAAAATATACCCAATTTCAGAGACAGACCATTTATTGGATATTGAATAAATCAACTTACATTACACTTAGGGTTGCCACCTGGCCGGTATTTTACCGGCATGCTGGTAAAAAACTGGCATTAGGCCAATGTTAAGTCTATGGAGGCAGTACCAAGGCCGGTATTTTTTTGAGGAAAGGGTGACAACCCTAATTACACTGACCATACACCAAACATTGCGCACCTCTATTAACTTAGTCACCTTATTACATTCATTGTTGGGTCTCCTACCAGATGGCCGTTTAGGAGCCAGACAATCACGCAAGCATAAACACAATTCATAAACACACACGCCTACTTCACATATATACACAAACACACCTACTTTACATATACCCATATATCCAAACACATCACACACACCTGCTTTACATACACACATATATACAAACACCACACACACACCTACTTTACATATACACATATATACAAACACCTCACACACACCTACTTTACATATACATACAAACACACACACCCACCTCACACAGTCTTTTCTTGGGGGTTTCTTCTTGATGTGTCCCCCTCCCTGCTGCTTTACCTCATTGCAGGGGAGGGGGACATTCGTGCTGCTGCTGATCTCCGTTGGTCGGCGTGCTGAGTGCCAGGATGTCACGTGACGACACCCGGCACTCAGACACGCGTTGCGCGAGGGGGCGGAGCTTGCAGTCTGTGCCATCGCCATCGGCACAGACTTTACCCCCTCGCGCTGCGGAAAAATCGGATGGCAGCGGCAAGGGAACCATGAGGCCGACAGTACCCAGGCGCCAGGTCTAATTTCCTGGTCGCCATGGCGACCTGGCGCCTGTGGTTTGTCGAGCCCTGCATTAGCGAATAGCAACTTCTCAGACCTCAACTCTCTCTCTCTACCATACCAACTTTCACTCTCCCTTTCTCAACAACCCAGTATTCCAAGTGAGTCAAGCTACTCGGCCATTCACAATGGTCACACATAGGAATATAGCATATCTATCACTGGAAGACAAAATTCCCTAAAACTTCCCATAACACCATTCACTTACAACCAAACAAGACACATTATACAAAGGCAAATACACACACATATATTCACTAACAGGGGACTTAGAAAACCCTGTTTAAAGCAAATATTCAATTTCTCTTCCACCATATATGAACACACCTAAAGGATGAGCACATACACACAGGACTAAAACAGTACTTACCACATTCCCAAATTTAACCCCAGATGAGATCTTGGAGGTATAAATTGCATGATGAATACCCTCACATCAACACTGTACAGTTTTACACAGGGCATATATTCCCCCCATATCTAGTTACAAAGTGGGCCACATACAATCAGACAACTGCCCTAAATGCATGAAACCATCAGCAGATTTCCTACACTGCTTATGCAATGTTCCCATATCCGAACATTTTGGAGACGGGTACAAAGATAAAGTAGCCACCACTCACAATATGGAACACCAGAATATGCAATTTTTGGAATGATCTCAAACCACCCACAGCAAGCTAAAACTCCAACATACATTAAGTGCAGTTGCACTGAAAATTCTGAAAAACGGGGGGAAAAAATGCTGGATTGAGCCTACCCCACCACCAATGTCACTCTTTAACAATCAACTCTTACTTTTTTTTTTTTAGAATGTCAAGGTTCACAGCACGCACACAAAAAATACAAAAAGAAACACAAGCATCAAGTTTCATTTGACAATAGCAAGAATATGTCAATGCTCTCCGAATACCTTCCAGGGGATTAGTTCAAATGACATTCAAAAACACATCATGGTACATGAGCCAAATTCTACAACAAGGACCCAATAACAGATTTATAACATTGTTTATAATTTTATTATTTCAAATAATAAAACATTGAATGCAGTATTTATTAAAAAAAAAATATATTATATATATATATATATATATATATATATATATACACACACACACACACACACACACACACACACACACACACAGACACACACACACACTTCAACAGAAAAGGACCACCATAACAGAGCCATTCTGAAATTGGTTTCCCCTGCAGCTCCCATAACAAAATTATATACTATACTCAGAGAAAAATGGACATGAATAGGTTATAACGGACAGTAAGGCAGGGCTTGACAAATTTATCTGAGTTTTAGGAGCCAGCTAAAAAAAAATCTAGGAGCCAGACAACGGCACATAAACACAAAACACAAGCAGTCACACACAGACTGACACAGTCTGTCCCATTTACATATAGGATCCTTTATTTCACTAGGGTGAAAGTCCTCTCCGTGCACCCTCCACTTCTGAGTGCGATACATGTTACACCTTGTTTTTCTACATATACATACAAACACACACACACACATCCAGTCAGTCACATACATACACAAACACATCCAGTCAGACACATATATACATACACAAACACATCCAGTCAGACACACATATACACACAAACACATCCAGGCAGACACACATATACACACAAACACATCCAGGCAGACACACATATACACACAAACACATCTAGGCAGACACACATATACACACAAACACATCTAGGCAGACACACATATACACACAAACACATCTAGGCAGACACACATATACACACAAACACATCTAGGCAGACACACATATACACACAAACACATCTAGGCAGACACACATATACACACAAACACATCTAGGCAGACACACATATACACACAAACACATCCAGGCAGACACACATATACACACAAACACATCCAGGCAGACACACATATACACACAAACACATCCAGGCAGACACACATATACACACAAACACATCCAGGCAGACACACATACACACAAACGCATCCAGGCAGACACACATATACACACAAACGCATCCAGGCAGACACATATATACACACACAAACACATCCAGGCAGACACACACATATCCAGGCAGAAACATACACAAGACAGCAGGTTTTTGTTTTTTAGAAAAAAAAAAAAAGTTCAGCTATCAATGTCCCCCCTCCCTGCTATTACACCTCAATGCAGGGAAGGAGGATGTTTCCGTTGCAGCCCGGTGGCACAGAGCAGCTTCCCTGCTATCCTACCAGGTGATCAGCTATAACGCGGTGCGCGAGGGGGCGGAGCAGGAAGTCTGTGCAGCCGGTGCACTCACTCTGCTCCCTCGCGCACCGCTGCTGCAAAAAAAAAAAAAAGGGGAAAAAACGATCCCATTGCCAAGGGCACCACGCGGGGCTCACGTTACCCGGGCAAATTGCAGGAACAAAGCAGGATGTTTGTGGTTCCTACATATGGGAGATAATACAAATTTTAAACAAAGATTATCAATCTTTGAATCAAGTATGATACCTTGGTTAAAAAACAAAAATACAGTTACATAGGTACACTATTTAAATACGGTAGAACACTTGTAAAAATGTATCACATGTGATCAGACAAACAAACTTTCCATATATATCTGCAATTGCTAAAATATATATATATATATATTTTTTTAAATGTGCACTATAGCATGCAAGGACTTAAAGGGACAGTCTAGTCCCCAAACTCACTTTGGTGCATGTTGAAGACTACTGCTTGTATAGTGCACAGGCTTTTTTCCAGTGTGATTTGATGCAGACATTCTGCATAAATCACATTTTTAATATTTGATTCAAGTCCTCCCCAGTGATTATTCTGCATGTTTACTGCAGATGCAGCAGCAGTGATTATATAGACACTGAGCATATAAAGTTTTGTTTCATTAATCTTGAAGTACATTCCTGTACAATAGTTTATAACTGGAACTCCGGATATTTACTTATATGCTTTATTTTTCAATAAAATACAACAAACTGGGGCTAAGGTTTACTTTTAACAGTACATGTTTTCATGATTCTTTCACACAAGCATGGGTGGATCAATCAAAGCAGGGAATTCTTTCACAACTATGTTGCTCATGTGAAGATGTTTTGAGAGTCTGCAGTGCCAGGGGCACTAGAGGACCCCGTCAAGCCCTCTCTATTAACTATAATAGTACGGTTTTCCCCTGCAGCATTAAAAGATTTTGAAAAGGAATGTATCCACAAGCTCATAATGCTGGCTAACCAAAAGATATTCAAAGATACAGTCAATCTTGGTTATAAACTCTTATCTTTACAGCTTACTTAACATTAAAGAAACACAGTGATACAAAGTTTATTTTTTCGGGTGTGTATGTAACATTTCTCTTATTGTGAGAAGTATTAACATGTAGCAACATGCCATTAAAAGTTTATAGGTATTACAGCAGGTTACAGTAAGACAGTAAAGCAAGCAGGACTGGTGTTTTCCACACAGGGAATCTTCGAAATATAAATATGTATTTATTCAAAAAGTGTTGATTGCACCATTGTAGAACTTCCCAAAAGGAAGCCAAAACTTTCTGTGTAGGGGGAGGGTGGAGTTCTTATGATAGTGTGTGATGGGAGAAATGAGTCAGACCCAGGACCGTTATACGAGGAGGAAGCCAAGGCAGCTCTAATGGAACAACTCACAAATACACTAAAGGGTCTACTCAGTCTAGAGCCATTTGGCCAGGCAATTTTTGCTACATTTGGTTTGGGGATTTTGGCCCTGCAAATCATATGGATTCACCCTACTCAATATGGGCTGAAATCAACCAGAAATTGGTTAAAATTACGAGCATTTCAATTGAGCTGAAATTAAAAGAGAAAAAAAAAAAAAATAGTATCACTTTTTTTTTTTAAACAAACAAATGTAGCAGTGTCTTGTGAATTCTAGAATATTAAATGGGAAAATTAAGTACATTAAATTTGCTCTCTTTCAAACACTCATTGTGACACCTTGGTAAATTAGAAGGCCAATGACTGAGCTCAAGAAACTTAGTTTTATCAATGTTAACGCTTTTTTTTTTTTTTTTTTTATATATAGATACCTCTTTATTTATTTATTTTTCACATTAAAAAAAAAAAAAAAAAAGACAGACAGACAGAACATTAAAAAAAAAGTTAACATTAATAAATTTTTGTCTTTTATGGTATGGTCTGTTATTTAACAAGACAACTCCTGTTTTCCGTATTCAACCAAGCAGGCAATACATAAGTTATTTCTCATTTGAAGTAGAACTATACATATCTTATATCAAGACAACAGTACACATACTACAAGTGTGCAAAGTGTGTGTCAGGTTCTCCAGTAAGCGGGGTCAAGAGAGCAAACAAGGGCACATCAGGGGTCACACCCAAGGGAATATATAAAACACCAAATTTAGTTTAAGATGTTAAGCCATTGGGCATATAATAAACTAGTACAGGATTTTTTTCTTAGCCAGGACAGCAATTTCTCCATCCGTATCTGGTATTTCAATTGGTTAGTTAAGTGGTTTCTCTCAAAGGGGTTATGGTATTTCCATTTTCTGGCTATTATTTTTGACGCCACCATACCACTATTAGGCATTTATTTCCCTTCGGCATACTATCTATATCCAAATATTGGAGAGCGGTGCGAGGGCCAAATCCTAAAATATCCCCTTTCAATATTCTTATTAACTCTCTTGCCCATCTCCATATTTGTGACACCAATGGACAGCTCCACCAGAAGTGTAAAAAGTAACCGTTGTGCGCTCCACATCTCCAACAATGTGGGGGTTGTCATGAGTACATCTTATGGAGTATTTTTTATACCATCTCCTTGAGACTTTGAATTTGTTTTCATTAACATCCAGACAATGAAACAACTCTTTTCTCAAATTTCCAAGAGTTCATCCAATTGGAACTACAAATCTTAGTCTCTAGCATCTTTTCCCATGCCTTTATTGCCGGGATTGGGATCATGTCTTGGATTGTCAATCTTCTTATTCCTGCAGTAAGGTGGTTCTCAGGCTGGGTGCATGGGAATGTACAGACTGCAAGAAATTTATTGCTAGAATAGGGATGCAATATGCTAATATTAGGCGTTTTCCCTGGTGCACAAAGTGCGTATGAAAGGTCTTCAACAACTTCAAGTTCTGCCCCTCTAGGTCCCTTTATTTGTAAAAATGCACTGGGGGCACAGAGACCCTTCAACTTCCCCATGTTAAGTAATATTCTAAGCCCATGATTTTATGGGACTAAATTTAGTCCTGTGAGAACAAAGACTTTCTGTCAGTGGCCTGGGAGAAGAGGGATGGGCAGCTCTGGGATGACGAAGCAGAACAGCTTGAACCAATGTGACTACAAGCTTCAGAGGGATGCTGTGGGTAGGGGGTGGTTTGGACATAATGTTACAGAATTGCTCCAGAGGATTTTACACACACATACATCTATACATACATACATACATACATACATACATACATACACACACACACATAAAGGTGCTCCATAATTGGTGTCCAGACCTATAAATTGATGGAGTGTCTGTGTTGCACATTTGGAAGGTTCTTTGGCCCCTGGTAAGCAATACATTTGAAGAGATTAAGCCCCATATAAGCAATATAATTTAGTGTTAGGCCCCAGCAACACTGAAGTACATTAGCACAGTGGTGGGCTAAGCATGATATGCCATGTCATCTTAGTAAGGCGTTTTTAATAGGTTTAAGAGTTTGTGATCTGTATGTTTTGCGTGCACTGATCTTCTGGACTTTGTTTAACCATTTGGTATCAGCAGCATCCCCTTTTAATATATGCTAGTTTAGGAGAGTACATTTCATGAGGACACTTGTGTATATATATTTTACATTATTCATTATATTATAATATATATATATATATATATATATATTTACATTATATTACATTGTTAAATTCATGTGTGTGTGTGTGTGTGTGTGTGTGTGTGTGTGTGTACGCACATGCCTGAATTTAACAAAATAAGTTAGAATTTTAATGAGAAATAAAGCACAGAAAAGGAGTAGAGGCTACATAACCATATAGTTAAACACTGAGGAGAATCTAGGGTTGATATGCAAGTAACTGGAGCATGGCAATTAAATAGGCTTTGCACAGTAAGGTGCCCTGCAAACGAAGGAGGTTACAGTCAATGCTGGAGCTATACCAATATAAAAACGATAAGAGGTACGGTTCGGAAGACTGGATAATATCATTATGATCATGCTATGGATCATATGAAATCAGATTCTAACAATCGCGGGAACTTATGAGCGAGGACACACGAGACCAAGCAACCAATTTGGGCACCACCACTTAGATACTAAAACAATATCCCAGCTTACAAGTACCGCATACAATGCATTGCAAGTGACTGTTTGACATAATAAAAACATTTTTAAAAAAACATTCAAGCCCATTTACCTGCAAAAGCTGGTGTGGCAGAGTAACCTCCAACTCTGCCAAACGGTGTGCAGGGTCTTCCTCATCCTCTGGTACCTCAAGGTCCTCCTCTGGAATTGTGTCCCATTTACCTTGGTGTGCCACCAGATGATGGACCAACTCATACTGCTCTGGTAGTGCCAAGCTCACCAATGTCTGCTTTCCATGTCGGAAACGAATTCGCCGCCTCTTACAAGACTCTGGATCACAGTGAGCACCAATTGGCAACAGCTGATCACCTAAGAGGGCATTGACTACCCGTCCACGTGCATTGCAGTTCTGTCCCAGGACAAATATGCACGGGCGACAGCGCACAGTCAGCTTCAAGTATTCCTCCTCTTGTCTTGGGAAAGTAATGCATTGCAGTTGACCTGGAATACAAAGAATATGGTGAGGGAGAATTTAATAGGAAGACTAGTACATAAAAAGGTCAAATTTAAAAATGGCAGCGAAGGACACAAGGAAAATAGGTTACTTCCAAACAGGAATACAAAGCTCAGACAGCTATATAATGGATAGCTGCAAGTTGTACTCTCCAGTATAATGAATATGCTGCACATGTTATTTGAGAAAAGGTAAACAGGAAATTATTAGATTATCCACCAAGGTAAAATGAACTAAGGATGAAATTACTTTAAGTGATTAATTTTCACAATGAAAACATGTAAGGTTTTCTTGGATTTAGCTAAACTGTTTTGGGGTTTTTTTTTAAACACAAAAAAGGAGGGTTTGGAATACCTCAAAAGCTTCTTAATTACTGGTCACAAAAGTTAATACAGGCCTCAGTAAACATTCCCCAAAGCTGCTGTATAGAGGATAGGAAATTTCAGGAATAAGGGAAAGGCATCCAAATCTCAAATATAAATATGAAACTGGGGATTGGTCGTATCATAAAAGAGTTAAAGAGGTTGGGAGGGGTACCACTGTTAAAGCAGGGGGGGCGGTGGCAAAACTAACTTGAGTCACATGCCCTGCAGCAATTCGTAACTGGAGTTAGCCTGAATGATTTGATCCTGTATAACCATCTTTGGCAGGAGAGGGTGTTTTTGCAATAAATAAGAAAGCGAAAGGAGTAAAATTAGTCATTTTACTAATGACATTCTGTAACATATACCTATAAGAGATAGTCTAGTTTTTTTTGTACTAAAAATGCTTCTTAGGTCTGTTTAGAATAAAATCATCATCGTAGAGAAAACAAACAGTTAATCTACAGAAAACACACCCTTCAATAAAGAACATGGGAACCATGGATTAAACAGCCTAAAGAAGGAGCCAATTACAGTAACAAGTAAATCGTATTAAATTCTACAGTGACTAATCATATTCACAGGAGGTGATGACATAATCAAGGAGCATGCTCAATCTGTGAAGGAGGTACACAAACTTCAGCCCCATACGACATTGAATAAAGAAGTAGGATGACTTTTGTACTTCTATTGTAGAAGGCAGGTCCAAACTGTGCTACCCAAGAAAATCCACAAAGAATGAAAGTTAAGGAAGTTAAGTTATTGCTACTTGCCACTCCCAGTGGAATCTGGAGTTTTCATCTTGTAATTGATGACAAAGTTATGTCATGTGCTTAACAAATTTGATTTGGTAAGATATCCTTAAAGTCAGCCTGTTGAGGCATATAATACACTGGCAGAATACGCTACCCATAAGTTCCCTTAATAAAAAGCTAAACTGGAAAAAAATATCAGAAAAGTGGGCAACTGTGGTAAAAGACTGAAAGGCGAGTAGGCAGGCAGTGGTGAATCTTGGGTAAATTTCACTTCAGTTAGACTAGAAGGTCTATAGCACGCTATTCTGTAACAGCCGTTTACAATCATCGCTCTCCACAAACAGTAAAACCACTGTCTAGAGCAGGGCTTGACAAATTTAATTTGATTTTAGGAGCCAGAATTTTTTTTTAGGAGCCAGACAATCACGCAAACAAACACAATTCATAAACACACACGCCTACTTCACATATATACAAACACACCTACTTTACATATACACATATATCCAAACACCTCACACACACCTACTTTACATATACACATATATCCAAACACCTCACACACACCTACTTTACATATACCCATATATCCAAACACCTCACACACACACCTACTTTACATATACCCATATATCCAAACACCTCACACACACAACTACTTTGTATATATGTGTATATGTAAACACCTCACACACACCTACTTTACATATACCCATATATCCAAACACCTCACACACACCTACTTTACATATACCCATATATCCAAACACCTCACACACACCTACTTTACATATACCCATATATCCAAACACCTCACACACACACCTACTTTACATATACCCATATATCCAAACAACTCACACACACACACCTACTTTACATATACCCATATATCCAAACAACTCACACACACACCTACTTTACATATACACATATATACAAACCTCACACACACCTACTTTACATATACACATATATCCAAACACCTCACACACACCTACTTTACATATACCCATATATACAAACACCTCACACACACACACATATATACAAACACCTCACACACACCTACTTTACATACACACATATACACAAACACCTCACACACACCTACTTTACATATACACAAACATACAAACATCTCACACACACCTACTTTACATATACACAAACACCTCACACACACCTACTTTACATATACCCATATATACAAACCCCTCACACACACCTACTTTACATATACACATATATACAAACACCTCACACACACCTACTTTACATATACACATATATACAAACACCTCACACACACCTACTTTACAATATATACAAACACACACCCACCTCACAGTCTTTTCTTGGGGGTTTCTTCTTGATGTGTCCCCCCCTGCTTTACCTCACTGCAGGGGAGGGGGACATTCATGCTGCAGCTGATCTCCGTTGGTCGGCGTGCTGAGTGCCAGGATGTCACGTGACGACACCCGGCACTCAGACACGCGTTGTGCGAGGGGGCGGAGCTTTCAGTCTGTGCCATCGGCCATCGGCACAGACTTTAACCCCTTGCGCTGCGGAAAAATCGGATGGCACCGGCAAGGGGACCATGAGGCTGACAGCACCCAGGCGCCAGGTCTAATTTCCTGGTCGCCATGGCGACCTGGCGCCTGGGGTTTGTCGAGCCCTGGTCTAGAGGAATGCAAACCCCTACCTGGGACACCAGTATTAGGTCCTCAGTACTGCGTATCTCCTTGACTGTGGCAATTCTCTGATTGTTGGAGTTTCGGTCAGTTTCTGAAGCAGCAGTATCATCCAGGTGTATAGTGACTGACTTCCTAGATTTATGTATCAGACACGTTTTGTGGGGTAGTAGGTATGTCTGAGGTGTGAAGGGGATAATACAGGGCTTGACAAATGTATCTGAGGTTTAGGAGCCAGACAACAGCACATAAACACACGCAGTCACAGACAGACACATATATACACACACAGACACATAGTCCATCACATAAACATACAGAATAAAGGATAATTTATTCTAATTTGGAGTACCAGGGTGAAAATCCTCTCCGTGCACCCTCCACTTCTGAGGGCGAAACCCGCTACACCTTGTTTAAATACATATACACACACACACACACACACACACACACACACACACACACACACATCCAGTCAGACACACACACACACACACATCCAGTCAGACACATATATAGACACAAACACATTGTTGAGCCCTGGGATAATAGAGTTCACCACTTTACATAGCACCGGATTTACCAATTTCATGTTTGGGCATACCCACCATACATGGTGGAAGCAACAACTATTTTCTGCATAACAGTCAGATGTCTGTGAGCCTTTCCTGTATTTTAATGGGTATGGAATATTTATGGTCCAGAGTCACTATTTTTGCCACTTTTCCTCTGATTTCCAGTAATA
Source organism: Pelodytes ibericus (assembly GCA_036172795.1). NCBI lineage: Eukaryota > Metazoa > Chordata > Amphibia > Anura > Pelodytidae > Pelodytes > Pelodytes ibericus. The sequence continues at coordinate 104,686,970 of CM069857.1, read as the reverse complement.
TAATATGGTTTCTGTAAATGTTGAGCTGTGGCGAGGAGGTACTCAATTGTGGAGATCAGCTGTAGAAAAGCCCATAAAACAAACAAAAAAAATGTAAAAAAAATTAAAAACACAAATTAGGATTTTTGGATAACACCGGATGTTTGGATAACACCATTGTGTTATCCAAAAATGCACCCTCCAACCCAAAGGTATCAAAGTTTCTTCAAGGAAGGACCAGCTGACCTGGTATTTTTATATCCATTTCGGTTTGTGTGGTGTGCAGTGAAAAGTATTGTTTAAAAAAATTACAAAATGGAGGGAAATGTTTTGCAGGTGTGTTTCTATCTTCTCTGTGAAGTTCGAAGTCTCTCCCACTGCTCGATTTGTGCAGATATTATATGTTTCTATCAGTGCTGAGACTTGAACAAACCTGTATTCAGATACAAGCAGGATCACACAAGTGCCCTTACAAAGTTGTTCCTGAACCACTTTGCCTACTGGGTTGAACCCCCAGATAATGTACCAAGCTCCTTTTGAAGATCCCTTCAGTCATAGGGTCACTCAAAGTTTATCTACAGAATTAAACAATAGTTTGAGAGACAGACTCAACTACACATTGTACAGGACCAAACCTGGAATAGTTAGCGGTGCATAAATGCAGTCAAATCTTTGAACATTTAACAATGAATTTGGCAGAGCCAACTCTGTTGTTCTTGCAGTAGGAAAGCACCAGTTTGAGCCCTGTTCAATGCGTAGTTAAGTCAGTGGGATGAAATGTTCACTTCACTTAGTGAATAGCTCCCACAAAAACCAAGGACTGACTCACTTATAAAGACACATCTGCAGACTGATTGGCTGATGTGACTAATGAGCAGAGTTTGTTTCTTCTGCTCTGCTGTTCCTTGACAAAAAAAAAAAAAATATTGAAAATAAGTGGTAATGACTACACATCACTATTGTTTATACATTAACAAGTCAGGAAGTAATAGTTACAGATATCCCAAAGTTGGTATTTGGAGGCAACATCAGCTGCTCAGGACTTCAATATGTGCTTCTAAAAACTACTGATAGAGCCGTGACATGAGCCATCATTATTACTCTACAACTGGGTTGAAGATGAAATCTATAGCTGTACAGAAAACAGCAATGTTCCTGGAAGGTTCTTCAGCACCAATAAGTGCATCACCATCTTCGAGAGCTTGTCGGAGCCAGATTTTAACCAACTGTGCAACTAAAGGCTAAAAAAAAAAAACCCTGCTCCTGTGCCATGAAGGCCCCCTTTTGCAGTTCCTTCATCTTTGTCCATGGGGGTTATCATAGTGACGCATTCTCCATAGGAATGGTTGTTTTCCCGTTAGCCTTGGCAACAGACGCATCTGCTCTTGGAATCTTCCAGAGGTCTAAACTTGTGAATGTTTTCTCCCCCCCAATAAAGGGGGGGAAAGGTCACACGATCTTTTGAAGGTAGAGAGTAATTTTACTGTGATAATAGCGGCTTGCCAATTGCATCTGGCTGGGGTCTGTCAGGTGCACTTGTTTGTCTGCTAGTGACTATCAACTGCTGTCTGCTAGTGACTTTAGCAACATTTACATATACAGTGACAGTTGTCCTTTAAACAGAAAAGGATTTTTCAAAAATAGGCTTGCTGAAAGTTTAAGGCTTTAATCTTTTTCTATTCCATCAGCTATCTCACTGGTTCCCAAACCAGTCCTCAAAGCCCACCCAATAGTCCAGGATTTAGGGATTATCCAGTTGTGTCTAAGGTGTTTTTCTTTTGTTTGTTTTTGTGGGGTTTTTTTTTTTAAAAACACTTTAGACACAACTGGGTAAACACTAAAACCTGAACTGTTGGGTGGGCCTTGAGGCCTAGTTTGGTTGCCACTGAGAGATTCACTTATTTCAAGAAAAAAGATCTAATAATTTTAATCTCACAAGTAGAAACTTACTATAGAAATATCAAATATCATCATATTAGTAAAGTGAACGGTCATCCAGTAGGAATGTGTGCCTATGTACAGTCCATAAAAACATCATCCAGCAAATAAGCAAATATTTATTCTAAATAACTTCATATAAAACATATGTAGCAATTCGGCTAGCATAGTGTATGCAGGAAAAATGTATTATCTTTAATGTTTAAAATAAAAAGGTCTCGAAAGAGGAAATAAAAATAAGTTGTGGATACTTTTTTTAATAATGTAATTTGCCCTACTAACGGTAATGTATTGCGTGGAAACTAGAATGGGAGACAAACAAACAAAGGACACTTGAAAAGGCACATAGATAAGCAGAGGGTGTAAAATAAAATCCTCTTTGTTTATGCTTTGCCAAAAAATACACGATCAGCCATTCCATAGGCAGCATGTGATTGCAGCTAAATGCCCCATGGGCACCAAACGCAAAATACCCTGTGTATGTATATAGAGAGGCATCTTGTGTAGAGACAACAGCCTTAAACAACCTCCATTCCTGCAGACAAAACAAACCCAGATGAAAGAGGACTTACAGTTAAACAAGTATCTACTTCTGTCATTGTACATGTCCCAGGGAAGTTGGAAAGTAGAACAAGTTATGAAATGTAACTGGTTACAATGACCAAATTTGAGGATCTTAAGATCAGATGCTTGCCTGCTGTTAATAAATGGGTTGCTTTATTTTCTCACACACTTACCAAATTCCTTACCAAGCTCCTAAGTTCCACACAATGAAGTGAGAAAAGGACTTTAAGATCAGCCCTTAGCAGTTCAGTAAAACTCAACTCAATTTCTGTATTCTTAGCTCATGCCTAAACGTCCACAAAGGGTGGTCAGTTGACCATCAGATAAACAGTAGTGTAACTTTTTTTTTTGGGAGGGGGGAGATTCAGCTACGCATGTGGTCAAGACTAAGAATATGGGGCATAGTTACACTCTTGAAAACATACATACTAATTTAACCCAGGGGCATGTATTTCTAAAACTTCTATCACATGATTATTTTTAGGAGGGCAAAAACGTAAAATTGTAACGTTTCTCATCTACTCATTACTACAGAACATACAATAAAACCTAAATGCAATAAAATCTACACCAAGAAAGCATGCAATACAGTCATATAGATTACAAAAGCATGCCAGGACAAAGACACGTGAGCATCAATAAGTGTTTCTGGGTACACGCAGTACACATGCAGTTAGCGCTTGGAAGTGGAGAGCTAACCAACAATTTTCAAAATGACTCCTCCACAAAATAGGAGGTTAATTAGTGCATTAATGAGTGGATCCTTAGAGACTAAATTAACAGAGCACATATAAACACATATTACGTACACATCACATGGTTGTCTGTGGACATGCACTGGCTGCCTGCAGCAGTACCGGATCCTTGTCTTATAGTCAGACCTCTATTTGAGGTCTGATTATTAGGCTACATTTAATATAAGATAAGGGATCTTTTTCAGAGCATTTGCTTTGAAAAAACCATGGGTCTTATAGTCAAGCAAATACAGGTATGTACTTGTTCCTTTTACATGGTTATGTTTAGCCTAGTGACCTTCCAAACATCTGTGTAATTTAGGGGGAAGAAAGAAAGAAAGAAGGAAAAAACAAAACAAACATTTACACCACATATACACCTCATCGTCATTCCGACTAGACAATAAAATTTGCCTTTAGAACATTTAATGTCAGCATTTAATTTTTTTTTCTTTTACAGACGAGACCAATAATCAAGATGGTTAACATTTCCAATAGCAGCTGCCAGATTTTAATAAAGTACCACTATCATAAGCGTACAGCAAGTTATTTTTCACATGCAGGTGGATAGAGAAATACCAAGCTAGAGCACAGACAAGCTACATTAAAATGATGGTGTAGCATGAAACAGAGAAAAGAATACTCATCATTTGGCACACAAACAAAAGTACTGGGTTGCTGATCACTACCAATAATAGCAAGGCAATTTATGATTTACAATATAAAATATTAAAGAGTTTCACTTTAAATTTAGATAAACGCTGCATCATTTCATTTACATTTAAAGGCAAAAAATAATCAACTAAATGGCCAGATCGACTGGCTGGTTTTAAATATTTTTTAGATTTTTACTCAGATTTATTGTTCCCGAGATTTGATAAAAGTCTGAAAAACCATAGACTCAGGAACCTGCTTACCATATGTTCCTCCAGCATTGGTTATGCACTCAATGATTGATACAGCGTGTACACCTTGTTACTACAGAAACCATGACATGTTCAATCATTTTGAACCACTTCAAGTTTAACACCTTCCTGCCTGTAGAACATTATATGCCATCCTAAAATACAGCACTCAAATGCCTGTAGGATGGCACAGAACATGCCCTGCAGCACAGTGGGATCCCACCTGTCTGATGAAGCCACACCGAGTTTTTCGAGGGATGTCAGATGAGGCCACGCTGTTTTGGTAGGGACCCACATGGTCTGTAAAGACCTTGATCAGGTCTCTGTGTCAGTGTCCCTTGCTCACTAAGCCGGGGGAAAGAATGCAAAAAAAAAAAAAAAAATATGCCATTATGGCGCTTTCAACCTTCAAAAAAAGACAAAAGCACTATATGTGCACTGGGATTAATGCATATAATCCAATCACCTAAAAATATACATTCACCATTTTTCAAAATGTCTTTTAATTGCAGAAATCCCGTGCAGGGTTACAGCCTGCTGTATGTTCTCCTCCATAGTTTCCATGACTGACATGAACAAATGGGCATCCTGACCACGAAAAGTATATTGTGCTTTGAATTTCTTTTTCACTAGAACAAAGCGAGACCATGATCTGTTGTAGAATAGAAATTAAACCGTACGTTTAAAAATGGGATAACACTGACCTATGCTAAAACATAAACTAGGTATTCTAGCATGCTGAGCCATTTTATTCTTCCCTGAAATGCTTAAATCACAAAAAGAAATTGAACAAAGAAGTAAAAAAAAAAAAAGAAATAAAGATGCTATGGCAACAGAATATACAAAATGACACTTAAAGATGTTTTGAATATTACTTTTTCTTAGAAAACTAAAGAAACCATTTAAACCCCTTAAGGACATGATGATCCCAGCACATCATAAATTGTAAACAAAGCTAAAAAAAAACAAACAAAAAAAAACATACGTTTCCTTCAAACAATATCTAGTTTATAGGAGTACACTAAATTAAACAGTGACATTACACACAAAAAAAAAATCCCCCAAAACCTCTCGTTCGTTAAAGTAGCACGAAAATGACAAGAGATAAAAGATAATATAACGAATCCAATTTTATTTATTTGTATAACCATATAACCAATACACACAAAATGCCATAATTACCCAACGATTTGAAGCCACCGTTGTGGATTTAAACACAGGCGCACTCTGCCATTCACCACTCACTTGAAACAGATAGAAGCAAGTGGATTCTTAGAGATGTATCAATAAAATCAATTACATAGCAAAATAAAACAAACAACAAAAATGTTTTATAGATTTCCTAGCATTAGCAAAAGATTATGGAAAGTTTTAATGTGGAAGAGTGAATTTCAGGTTGTTTTGCTTTGTTTGAGTCTATCCTATGTCCTGTATTCCAACTCAGCGTGTCAATTTCCACTTCAAAATAATTCCATGACATCATTCACACTGACCAATCATGTTTGCATGTACCATCAAAGGAAAACAACCACAAGAACTGAAGTGGGAGAACCTGTTTAGTTTAGAATACTATACATACATAAACTCATTACAGAGCAGTAGTATTCAAGTGTGGCCAGCATGGCAAGTGCCGGAAAAGCAAACCTTACTAAAGTCACATTTCAACCACAGAGACAAAATTTGAGAACCAATGGTTCTTGTGTATGTTTTCAGTAACTATATGACACACGGGATACATGTGAAGAAAAAAAAAAAAATGTTCAAAGAACTAGCAAATGTTCTCCAAGGCTGCATGCCTCTCATAGTGGCGGAGGTACTGACACTGTTACAATGAATAATTGCACTGAAGACAAGGACTTTAAGGACAAATGGCATGTTAACTTACATGTTTAGCTACCAACCCATGCAATTAGTGCCACTGAAGAGACAAAAAGGTAGGACACATTTGTGCATATTAAATTTATTTATATAAAAATTATTTTTTAAATTATCTTTAAAAAAAAAAAAACACAGAGGGAACATGTCATAATATTAGACCACCAGTGCCCCTATACCGGAGGAGTTAAAACTAAGATTGTTCCATCAGCATCAATCCATGCTGCAAAACAAGAACGAGACTATCTAGAAGAAAAAATTCTTACAGCGCACTTTTTGTATTTCTTTGTTCTGTATATTGTTTTTTGTGTGTAATATAGGGACACACTGATTTAAGTGCTGCTAAGATTGTGACCTAAGCGCTGGTATCACAGTTTTACTTTTACACTAGAAGAAAAAATGGCATATGTTTATATATCAAGTTTAAAAAAAAAAAAAAAAACAGAAGTGGAAATGGGGAACTACAATGATTAAATATATTAATAACTAAAATTACTAGAGTTGAGAAGACACCCGGATGTTCGGGTTCAGCGAGTTCGGCCGAACTTCGGAAAAAAGTCCGGGTTCGGGGTCGAACTTGACCCCGAACCCCATCGAAGTCAATGGGGACATGAACTTTTGGGCACTAAAATGCCTCTAAAAAAAGTCCAGGAAAGGGCTAGAGGGCTCCAAAATGAAGTAAAATGTGGGTAAGAGTAGGACAAGTGCCCTGCAAGCAAATGTGGATAAGGAAATAACTTAAAATAACATAAAATACATACAAATTACAAATACAGCTGAGCCATAAAATATCACTAGATGGAATCTTTGATTTTAACTTTGGAAGAACATAAATCTAAATCATGGCTGAAGGAGGATCAACAGAATTATCCATTTGAGAGAGGGTTGGAGTGCAGGGTATTCTCTTTCAGTTATACTAAGTGACCCATAGATTGAGGAGGTGGTGACCGTGGTGGTGTAGGTGGAAGCTGCGCTGGAGGAGGAGGAGGAGGTGGTAGGCAGAATTTTTCAAAGTGCGCTGTAAGCACAGTATTTGACGGTTCTATTTGACTCTCAGATGTAATTCATGTAATGCTATTGCTATTCTATAAACCGAAATAGAGTCCCCATTCATACGAATAGGTCAATTAACCTATTCGTATGAATGGGGACTCTATTTCGGTTTATAGAAAGCCAATAGCATTACATATAATGTAATCGCCGAACCCCGAACTCCAACACGGACATACAGTGAAATGTATTTCGGGGTCCAAAAACCGTAAAGTTTGGTACGAACCCGAACAGTGCGGTTCGGGTTCGCTCAACACTAAAAATTACCAAAACTGCCTGGCTATATAAACTCATGTTAGGATGGAACCAACCAGTAAGGAGTCCACAAACTCCTGCTGAAGGTCAACCACAATTTAGAGGATCATGATAGCCAATCATTACTCAACCTATTTAGCCACATCAAAGATACTTTGAGTCAATCCAATTTACTATCGGCATCCATTACACAAATTAAGCAATTCCAAAACAAAAAGGTAATAGTACAGGGAAGGGAAAGAATAGAGCAGCCACTGCTGGGAAACCTACACAACTTCAAATTGCATTCCAAATCACTTCCTGGAATACTTCACGTTAGTAACAATAAGTAACAAACCTCCAATTGTATTTATTGGGCACCTGCAATTAATTCCTCTCCCATTGCATTAACCATATGGGTTACCAATTGCTGCCATTTAGTGAAAACTACTTATTAGGGACAGCAGTTTTAAAAGATAACTTTCATTTTCTTTTTATAATTTTTTATTTTTTTATTTTATTCATTCATTTCTTGTATTTAAATAAGAAAAAAAAAATAAAGATGCATCAAATATTTACTATTTTATATTAAGACTCATTGTAAGTCTTCATACTACACTGAAATAAAATTAAAAAAAATAAAAAATAAAAAAAGTCTAATGCAACTGACAGGGTACCGATTTAATGTCCAAGTCATTGATGACTCTGAACACTGGGGAAAAGTGTAAGACTAAAGAAAAATTGATGATGGGGCATGATTTAAAAAAGGTTGGCAATTTTTTACATCCAGCTAGTCAGCAATTTTAGGACCAAAACCATAAAAGTGCTGATGTGGATGTATATCCCCAATCAAATATATAATTTTTCAACATGCGTCCCACGCTCCTTGTAGAGGAAAGCTTCCCAACCGGGGAGGGGGGGGGGGGGGGCTTGTCCCCCTGGGGGACATCTGAGGTCTCAGCCAGAAGTGTTCATACTTCAGGCAGAGTATCTTGATATCCTGGAGTGACAGGCTCACAAACAATGCTAAATAGGGGAAGGGGGAAAAATGGCTAACACAGTTGATAGTGATGAATGAAAGCCAATAAGTAATGAAATCCTGAGGGAGGTACATAAGACTAATGAAAATTAAAAAAGAAGCATGATCACAAAGGTTTGGAACCCCTGTTCTAGATTATAACAGCATGGTTCTCCCTACCTTATGTATGTATTGGTCCGTCTCCGGTCTAATGAAGTTTGCCATTACCTGCATACATTCTTGGCACCATACAGATACATATCACACACTATAGTAGGTGCCTGTATATAAATGCAGGTAGGACTTTTTTATTTTCCCCTCCATCATAGTGTGAATTTGACAAGAAGCTGGAAACATTCCTTAGGGATTTTTGGCCATGCGGCCTCAAAAGAATCATAGTTCCTGCCGATTTTTAGACTGCACATTCATGCTATGTGCATCATATTGATGCCATTTACATTCCACCTCACACCAAGCGCTCTGTGGAAGCAAGATTTATGGTGTAAACAGAAGTCTCAAATTTATGGAAAGAGCTTGAGATACAGCATGCTTTGTGACATGGTGGAATATCTTGCTGGAAAGTAAGCATTTCAAAAATCGGTACACTGTGGCCTTAAATGGATGGTCAACAGAACACTTGGCAGAGTCCCTTTAAAGCGATGCACACTCAGTAAGAATGCTTAGGTACACTGTGGTAGTTAGATGATTGTGATGTTGCACACACAATTACACCAATGGATTCACAGGCCACTATGGATTGGAAAAATATTGCCTTGTCTGTGATGTGCAGACGGCATCGTGTAATTTCATGCTGGAATACAATTTCACAAACTAGATCTACAAAATTTATGTCAAAATAAAAATGGGTTGATGCCTATCTAGCAATGAAACACAATACATTAACATTTTTATAGTACCAATAATTGACATAAGGCAAGGTACAGAGCATAGAGGGAGACTACATACTAAATTAGATGAACAAGAACAGACTGATACATGATGTAAAGAACAAGCTTACAATCTAGGACACAATCATGTACACCAAAATGAAAGGGACTGTCCTTTACATCAAGAAGTAAAATTTTAACATACACAGAATTGCTAGCTTTGCATGCATTCTGGGCAAGGTTATACCATGCCTCCCAACTCATCCACTTAGCACAGGACAGACTCAACTGAGGCTCTGTCCCATCGAGCTCCTCCTCTGTCCCGTTTTTCAGGGGGATTCAGGACTGCAGTCCCGATCATATTCTCCGGTGTCTGTGCCGTCAGTTTGCAGCACTGACACTCGACCTCCCAAACTCCACCGTGGGAAGAGTTTGGATGGTATGCAATACAGTTCCAATGCTCAGCATGCCATGTGAGTGGATACACACACCACCAAGTTCCTTTTGACAAGTGCTTCACACTAACCAGATACGGAAACAGTTTAATATAACTCCAGGCCTGCAAATGTATGGATGTTGGGGGTAAGAGTGAATCAAACTGCCTTGGGAAGGCAGGAATTATTTTCCCTTTTGAGATGAAATTAAAAGTGCCTCAGTAAGTTTGTGTTTTTACTTTTTCTGGAACAAACATAATGGGTGTGTGGAAAAGTTAAACTTGATTCACTACATAGTAACGAAAGAAGAAAACGTATGTGCACTCCAGTGCCTTCGTGGACGCAGAGACCCTGCTTCTTGGTCCTCCCGCCGATTATGGTAAAAAAAACACAAAGGTTCCATCTGGGATGGAGCAGAGTAAGGCAGCGGCACGGCAATAATGAGACAGGACTCCTGAATGTCTGTGCATAAACGTTTTAATGTGCATAAACGGCACAGACATATGCTTGCAGTGAAGATAACCAGGTGGGTCTGAGAAAGGAACACCTACGAGTTTCGCACCTGCGTGCTGGCGCTTCGTCGGGGATTCTGACCCTGACGAAGTTGGAACCTTTGTGTTTGATTGACTACATGCCTTATATAAGCTATGCAAGGTCATTAACAACAAATAGTCAAGTAGAAGAGCATTGCCATTGCACAGAGTATTCTTATATCAGAACCCACTTGTGTACTTCTACATTATTATTTACACATAAATTAAATTCCACATTCTTACATCTTCACAACCGATTAATAACTGATTTTACTATAAAATATACTTTTCTCTTATTTAATGCACTTGGATGCAATCCTGCCAACACAACGTATACAACAACATTTTTCATATATATTCTTTACATTTCAGAGTATAGGCAGTGTTGGCTGAGTCCCTTTATAGCAATGCACATTCAGTAAGAATGTTTAGGTACACTGTGGTATTTAGATGATTGTCAGTTTGTATTCAGGAACATGACATTGCCAAGAAGGCAATCCCGATACCATTACACCGTTGGATTCACAGACCACTGAGGATTGGAAAAATATTGCTCTTCTGTCCCAGCCTTATGTAGTGGGTTAAACACCAGTAAGGCTACTCTAATGTGAACTTTGCACTGCAAGCATTCCCAGCCAAGCCTAACTGTACCAGAAACATATTTACAAACATGTTAAATATCCAAATGTATATTTAAGGAGCTTGTGTATTCAAATATGCCCTTTTATTAAATGATTGTGTTGCTGCTTTCACACTAACCATTTTAAAATTCAAGTATTTTCTGGCTAGAAGCTTCATTGTAGGGGTTTTCATACTTTTTTTTGCATTTGTTGGTAATTGCTCATCTTTATGTACTGTGGGTTACAGCTTCTACATAAAGGTAAGTACATGGAACAAGCCAATGTATTTCCAGGAGTTTTAAAGTCAAGTTACTCAAGAATTTATTTAAATAAACTGTCACCTAAATATAGCGTACACTGTGAATATAGAGAATGAAATTAAGACGTGGAGTCTCCAGTTTATAACCCGACCTGTGGGCTGACATGCTAATGAACCAAACTTTCAGTAGGGAAATGTGTAAATTGTCTTAAAAGCCACAGGTAATGTCAAAAAAAGGAAACTCCCCAGAAACATTTAAAAACACACTTTTCTCTTAAATTATGCATGTGCATGCAATTCTGCTAACCTAATGTAATGATCATATTGCATCATTGTTATTCTCTACATTTACAATATAGACATTTCGTTGAAAGCATCCCTTTAACACAACACAATTATTTTTTATATTTTCAGTTTCAAATGTATGGTTGTTTCACATAATTTGAGCCTTTAAGCAGTTCAAAGTTGAGCAGGTGACCAGGTAAAAAAAGTTTATGCCATTGTTTGATAAATATTTGTAGATTTCAGGAGCCAGCCTAATTATTAGAATCCAGGTAAGTGGGAGTTTCCAATTAAAATAATCAAAACAGTAGGAATTTTGGAGCCCTGGCTCCTGTGATTTGTCAAGCCTTGTATTATGCAGTTCAGGAGACCTTTTTATTGAACTGTGAGTGGATGGAAGTTGAACTTAAAGATGTATGCAGTCTTGACAGCAAAAGTTTAGATCCACCTGTCAATCCTTCGATCTAGTCAATTCGAACCAGATATTGATCTGTCACATAGGCAATACTTGCAAAGTTCTGGCTAATCTTTAGCTATGTAGCTGTTTGGGACTACGTTCTCCCATGAAGCTCAATCACTAACGCCGTGATCAACACAGCGGCCAAATTCTTCTATTACTGCTGATAATATGGATTCGTTAAACAGCACATTTAACTGCCCAGTGCCTACTATAGCAGCTTCATTAATTACCTATTAAAACTTTTCTGCAGCAAAAACAAATACACAAACGAATTAGAAAGCGGCCTTTCTGACGTCTATCCAACCGGTGGTCCACAAATTCCAAGATGATGGTGACCAGTGGGTTACAAACATATACTTCTACATACCTTAAAGCGAAGCAGTCGCCTGGCCATCATCATAACAGTCTCCTCAACCTGTACAATCAACAAACTGTTTCCCTCCATGTTAAAAAAAAAAAAAAATATATATATATATATATATAGGATGACCCTGTCTCTCCCAAAGTCGAATACTGCCAGCCTGCATTAAAGTCCCTGCACTGTGCAGGACACCTTTCACAAGCATTCATCAATAAAGGCAGGCCAGGTGCCTTGGAAAGCATTGCATTTACCACGATGCGCAGTCAGATGGCTGAGCATCTTGGTAAAAGCAGTCATGACAGTTTAAGTGTCAAAGTTTAGTCGTGGACTATAATACTCCTCTCGATCATTCACTGCACAGTCTGGATTCTCACCTAAGTCTCCTCCTCGGATCTCCGTGTCCAGTACAACGGGTCCTCCGCTGTAGGTGTGCTTGATGTCGCGGAAAAATCTCTTGGTGTCACGGAAATTTTGATGCAGCCTTGCCAGATGTTTATTGTAATAAGCGAAGCCGCGGCCTAGCTCCCGGTAAATAGAACCGGCGCCCCCCGAGGAGCCAGGCCGGCGATCACCTTCCTCCATTCCAACTTGTCCAGTGTTATTTTCCTGCACGAATCCTTTGCCTGTAACTCCCTCGCAAATATAAACAAACCGCACTGCGCATGGGATGGAGACTTTATCAACAGCGCCTGGGGGCGAGGCGGACAACAAGCTGCGGCAAAGCTAGGCGCCTGCAACCCCGCAATGAATACCGGGAGGTGTAGTTTTCCAACGGCTGCAAAGTACAGAGATTACAGCTCTGTGGCGAATCAGAATGAATACTTCCTATGTAAAGCTGTCGCCGGGGAGGTGATTCGCGGCCATTTTTTCGGTGTTCGAGGTTTGTGACTGAATGTCATAAACAAATATTTCAGTTCATTTTTCATGTAGACTTAATACTTTGAAAAGGCATAGGATATGTGTTTGTTATTGTTAATAGGGTTGGCATTTATTGTATAAAACGTCCATCCGTTAAATATTCCACAGTGTATGTATTTTCACTTGTTCCCTGCAATCCAGATCAGAGCAGTTTTTTTTGGTTTGGGACACAAAAAGGTTTACTTATAGACGTCGATATGGGCAAAGTTCTAAAAGTGGAGCAATCACCATGGAAACAAATGAACTGGTCCTGCAGTTTAGACAACATTTAGAACTTTGTACCAGACTTGACTTTTATAAGTAACGAAAGAAGAATTGTTTCAAACAGGACGTTTTTAAATCCCAGGTGGAATAATTCCGTCCAACATGTCAAATGGACAAAGAGGGGCACTGTTGTGGGAGTGGCTGAAAGTGCAGCAATGGGCAGGACATTACCTGGACATTATGGCCATTTTATAACTGTTTATGGAATGTGGTAAGTAATTGAGAACAAGATTAAGGTATGTCACTTTACACAAATTAATATAAAACCAGATATACTGCAGTTTGAACACACTTTATTGTTTGTTGTATTGCTTTGGAGCTTTATAATACACACCAAACATTCTAAGCTCCCAGAAAAGAGGAGATATAAATATATATATATTTTTTTTTTTTTTTAATTACAAAAATAGCAAAACACCAACCACAGATAAATTTGTGAGGGTCCTCACCATCAAATGTATTCGGTTTACAAACATTTAATGTGGATAAATATTAAAAAAAACATACATTTTGCATAAATATTATATCAAATTGTGCCTTAAATTCCACGACAGAAAACAAATTAACCGATCAAAAGTGCCAGATCATTTGTCTTCCTGGGGTTTTTAGTCCTAATCCTTATGTTTCTATTAGGGGGATTGGGGTTTATGCCACTCCTCATACTCCATTATATTATGAATCAATTTTCTCAACACTCAGTTCTCTCAAAACACGGATTCCATATATCATGAATTTTAATAATTCTATCCTTCTTCCTGAAAAATCCCTCTTGCATTCTGCATATAAAGTGTACCTGGGCTTGGACCTCTCCCTAACTTATAGCGCCTCAAATTTTCCATTTTCTTGCCATACATGTCTTAATTGACATCAGGATATTTATTAGTAAATTGTTTTGGACAGGGTTCTTCAAAGGGAGGTCCAAATTAAAAAGAAATGCCTGGGGTGATATGATTATATCTACCCCAAATATTTCTCTGATTAATTGCCACAAGGTGCGCACATATTCTACCAACCTCCTCACACTCCGCCACATATGATAAATGGTTCCCACTTCTCTATCACATCTCCAGGACTTACTCTTGTCAAATCTCTGGATTATGGCCGGAACCATGTACCACCTGTGGAAAATCGTAAAATAGAGCTAACTTTCCTAATTTGGGAATAAGCCCTGAACCACTCTTCCAGACCATGTTCCTTCCCCATTTATTTCCAAATAATTCCTGGTTTTGGTGATTAACCCTTTATCATATTTCTTTCCCAAGAATTCTTCTCTATATTTTTTTTTTTCCTAAATACTTCCTATCTCCTAAAAATGTAATTTAAAGTGTAATAAAGTTACTTATATTGCTACAGCAACAGTTCATGAAGTCCTTTTACTGGATGTCATTAAATTTAAAGGTTCTTGTTAAATTATTTGCAGTTTCAAACTGCAGAAGAAATGTAAATTGTTATAAAGTAATAATAAGTGCCCTTTTCAAATATGTTAAACAGGTACTGTATTTTCTGGCGTAAAAGACCACTTTTTAACCCAGGAAAATCTTCCCAAAAGTCGGGGGTCGTCTTATACGCCGGGTGTTGTCTTTTTACTTACCTCGTTGCTGCTCTGCAGGTGCGCGCAGCTGTGAGGGAAGCGTTGTGTGCTCCCCTCCAGCCAGGCAACTTCAATAAAGTTTGTTTAAACTTTTTTTTTAAACAAACTTTATTGAAGCCGCGCGGCTGGAGGGGAGCGCACAACGCTTCCCTCACAGCCGCGCGCACCTGCAGAGCAGCAACGAGGTAAGTACTGGGAAGGAGGTAGGAGAGGGGCAAAATCCTGGCATATTGAGGGGAAAATCCTGGCATATTGGAGGGGGAAAATCCTGGCATTTTAAATGGCATTGAGGGGCAAAATCCTGGCATATTGGAGGGGCAAAATCCTGGCATATTGAGGGGAAAAATCCTGGCATATTGGAGGGGCAAAATCCTGGCATATTGGAGAGGCAAAATCCTGGCATGTTGGAGGGGCAAAATCCTGGCATATTGGAGGGGCAAAATATTGGCATATTAAATGGCACGAGAAAGGCATATTGAGTGGCAAAATACTGGCATATTGAGAAGCAAAATAGTGTGTCCCAGTGTCTATTGGTGTCACTGTGTGTGTGTAAGTGTGTCACTTTCTGTGTAAGGGTGTGTGTGTAAGTGTGTCACTGTGTTAGTGTAAGGGTGTGTGTGTAAATGTCACTGTAGGAGAAAATGCTCGTTGGAAGAGGGGTAGTCTTATACGGCGAGTATATCCCAAACTCTAAATTTTAACTAGAAAAGTTGGGGGTCGTCTTATATGCCCAGTCGTCTTATACACCGGAAAATACGGTATACAACATGCAGAAAATAAATTAGATGGAACTGCCCCCTTACACAATACGAAGCAGCAGAGTGGTAGATCTGTATTTTTAATATATGATAACAAAAAAGCGGGAAACAAAATCCGCACACCTCCAGGGAAAAGTGATCCAAATAACTTCAGCAGGATTCAAAGTAAACATAAAAATACAAACTTTATTCAGGTATCCATATAAAAGCAATGTGGTATGAGAGAAGCAGTCTCACGCATTTCGGCCTAATCATAGACAGAAAAGACCAGGAAGCCGTTGGCTATTTAAAATTATCATAATCAGCTGAGTCTTAGTTCACATGTTCCATTAGAAACAATTAGATCAAAAAAGAACAAAAAGACTCACACATGAAAAAAAAAAACACAATTAACCCTCAATGGTGAAAAGTAAGATACTGCATGCTTAAAGGACATCTAAACTTTTTTTTTTGGTTCAGTGTTTTTCAACACTGAGTCTATAATTAACTTACTTGAACATATTTATTTTGGGCAGGGGGGACTTACTTTATACTTTATTTGCTTGATAGAGTCCCTAACCCCTCCTACTTTCATTCCTGACCCCTTGACTCAGTTGTGTCACCAATACAAATGAACCAAGGGTCTGAATGTGGCATCCTAATTGCATTTCTGACACAGCTTGTGGTGGCAATGCAATTTGTAAGATGCCCGCTGGTGAACTGTGCGCGCACATGAACAGTTGAGACTTTTACATTAAAGGAGACTCAATGGGAACTACATTTTACCATGATTCTGCGTGGAATAAGCCTCAATCAAGTTAATTATTGACTCAGTGTTGATAAACAACAAGTAAAAAAAAAAGTTTTTTTGTCCTTTAACCCGTTGGTGAGTTTTTTTTTGGTTGTGACTTACCCTTGGTGACATGTTTTTAAATTTATGTGGAGTTTAGCTGTAATTTTCTTCTTTTTCATTGACTGTGCCCACACAAAATATATTTAGTTTTTATCAGTATAATAAGGGCTTTCTCTAGATACCATTATATTCAATATATCATATAATTTAAAATCATAAGATATAATGAAAACATTTTAATTTTTTTTTACACAATTACAAATGGTAAACAAACTAAATAGTTTCTAAACTTTGTCCTTAGTTTAGAAACATGCCATGTTTTTCTGTTGTTCTTTGCAAGTTCGAGCGCAGCGATGGCGAACCCATGCACAATTGACATGCCAAGCCTTCAGTGGCACGCGGCTAGGTTCACCCCGGATCACTGTTGTATGCTCCGTCCAACTTCTGCAAAGGAGCAGTCAGCAGTGAGTCAAAGAACAGCGCTGCATTATTTCAGTGTGTAATTTTCTCGACCTCCCGATATTCAGGCCCATGCACGTTTTTCTGGAGAAGCGAGTAGAAGCGTTCAAATTGGAAAGCAAACAGTTAATTAGGTTCCGACTTGAACACCGCTACCCCCTTCTCCAGATAGCTTGCATCCGCCTGAATATCAGGAGATCAAGAAGACGACACACTGAAAATAATGTTGTGTCGTTCTTTGACTCACTGCTGATTGCTCCTCTCCCGAAATTGGACGGAGCAGACGATAGTGATCAGGGGTGAACCTGACTGTGTGTGTGTTGTTAATCATGAACTGTGTGTGTGTGGTGTCTGAGTATGTATGTGTGTATGCTCGAACAGTGAGTGTGAGTATATATGTGTGTATGCACGAACAGTGTGTGAGTATATATGTGTATACATGAGCTGTGTGTGTGTGAGAGTATATGTGTGTGTATGCATGAACTGTGTGTGTGAGCAAGCATATATTTTTGTATGCATGAACTGTGTGTGTGTGTGAGTATATATGTGTGTTTGCAGTGTTGGCACTTTGAGGTCTTCAACTCTGTTTCGTGCCGAAAATTGGGCACTCAGACCCAAATACGTTCACCATCACTCTTATAGGTCCCCTACAGTGACCTCTTGACTCTTGTACCCAGTGGTTTCCAAACCAGTCTGCAAGGCACACACAACAGTGCAGGATTTCAGGATTACCCAGTTGTGTCTAAGGTGTTTTTTAAAAAACACCTTAGACTCAACTGGATAATCACTAAATCCTGGACAGCTGGATATACCTTGATACCTGGTTTGGAAACCACTGCTCTAACCCTTAAGTGCCACTTCTTTAAGAAAAACATTTTTATAGGGTTCCCTGTAAGCCACACTATATGAATGTCATATAAATAAATACTTTTTACACTCAGGACTTATCCCAGAATGCACTTTGCTCTCAGGACTTACCAAAGATCCCACCTCTAGTGTCATTCAGAGTAGAAAAGAAAGCCATACTGAAACTGTCAGATCAGACCTTGCACACATATTAGGAACATGAAAAACTAAAGTGAGCTCTGGGTTACTGGAGGACGCTGCTGGGGCTGCACGCCGGACCAGGGAGAGGTACCACCAGCACCCGGCACATTCCCTCTCCCACTCTGCTGATCCTTTTGTTATTTTCCCCTCATGACTTGCCATAGCATGAATATGCCACAGACAATTTGTCCATTAATATGACACTATAAGTTTGCCCAATAAAAACATACCACCATCCTTCCCCTACCACAAAAGCTGATCCATGCCACCAAATGCACTATTCTTCCATGTCGTGAACCAACATTGTTCAAGGTGGTCATTTATTGGAATTAGTGATTGTCAATCCAATGATATTCCATAGACCAGGGGTGTCCAAGATTGTTCTGCTGTGGGCCACTTCACTGTAAATCTATTTGTGCGCCTGCCGCATTCATGTTTCATTGAAAATGTATGTATATATATAAATACATACATACATACGTGTGTGTGGATATATATTATATATCACAGTGATGTGTAGTGTGTGAGTGTATCACAGATTCCACATCAATAAAACAGCAGCAATACAATTTTTCTTAAAATACTCATATTAAATGTGCATACACATTCACACGTGCATACACAGACACACATACACAAATACAGTCAGTCTTACACACAGTCACACTTCCACACAAAGTTATACTTACATACACACACTCAAATACACACATATAGAGTCACATTTACACACTGTCACACTTTCACACACAGTCACACTTCCACACACACACAATGAGTCACTCTTTCCCCCCCACACACACACACTGAGTCACACTTACACACACACACACACACACAGTAACACTTCCACACACACAGTAACACTTCCACACACACACTGATTCATACATCCACACACATAGACTTTGCTCATCTTTTTTTTAAAGAAAAAAACCTCACATTTTGTTTGTGCCCCCTCCCTGCTCGGTTACCTCTTAGCTGCAGGGAGGGGAATTGTTCCATCTGAGCACCGGGATGTCACTGACATCCAGTGCTCCAACAGGGTCAGAGTGCGAGGGGGTGGAGCTTTCTCCCCTGCGCGAGAGGAGAAATCTCCGCCCCCTCACCCTCTGACCTTGTTGGAGCACCAGGTGTCAGTAACATCCTGATGCACACTTTGTTGCAGCGGCTCAGAGGTGCAGCTACTGCTGCCAGTCTCAAGCGGGCTGCATTTGGCCCGCGGGCCACATGTTGGACGCCCTTTGCATAGACCTTCACTAACTTTGACACTTTTGTATCTCCTGTTCCCCACTCCCTTATGATTAGGAGTGTGAGCTTACAGGAAGGGATCTCCTTACCTGAAGTACTAGTCTAGGGACACTACCATTTACATAAGATGCAACTAGATTACCTGTGCATGAATGTAACTCATTCCACAAAATAAAAACAATGTATATTAAATAATGAAAATGTAACATATATTTCAAAAAGATTTCAAGTTATACATGTCCCAAGTTTATGGACAAAATCATTTTTCTGAAAACTAAACTTATTTTTTGGCAACTCATTAAAAATCTTTTTTATGAAGGAATTATCACATTAGGGTGCCTTGATAACTAGGTATATAACATTATGCAATCTGCATTTATTGGATAAAATGCATATACTCTATATTGTGTCTTTCATTTTAAATCATCATCTGCTCCAAATTATATAGGAAAAAGAACTATTGGATTATTTGCATGTACAGTTTGGTGCAATGCTACCCTCTATGGGTTGTGTTGATTAGCAACAAGAGTGTATACATTTTGAGGATAATTTTTTTTTCCTTGTTTAGGCTGAGCACACACAGTGGCAATTTGATCCAGGAGAAGTATAAAAAATAATATTGTGTTTTAGCCTGTGATCTGTGTAGCAAATCCCATGATGCTCAGACATATAAAACATCTCTGAAGATGACTTCTCAAACGTTGGATATTATTTTAGGAAAAAAAGAAAAAGCCTGAATATAAGACTACCATATAGGAAAAAAGTTTTACAGTAAATATTAACATGTAAACAGTTTTTCATATTCAATAAAAATTATGATTTAAAAATGCATTTCTTGTTTTTTTAATTTGGCAATGCACCCCCAACTTGCCAGTGCATCCATACACTTGTCAATCTATCCCCAAGATTTGCCAATCTGCTGCATATCTGTCCCCCAAACTTGCTAATCTGCCACCCAGAGTGTTGTTAATTCTACCACGGCATTTGGAGATTTCCTTATCCTCTCAGTGAATATATCATAGGTGTTATTCAAGTATATTCAAGCTACATATAGCTCACAAGCCTTCACATTGCCCTATACATCGAGTAGAACACTGTTTGTGAGTAATTTTTTCTATATATCACCTTTTAATACCTGCCTACAGTATTACACAGTTAGATTTTCTCCTTCCCTAGAAGGGACCACTGCAGTGCATCACTCACTGCAGTTTTTCACAGTAAGTGTACATTTTATTTATACACCAAGTGGCTGTTTTAAGGTTACAAGTTGTGGGTCACCATCCTTGTGCAAGGTTACACTCTCCTTTTTACCATTTGTTGTTAATTTGTACGTTAACCGTCACACTTTCTGCATTGTGGACTGGCCCTTCTCTTTTTGGCCAGTCCTTTATTGTCGTATAATCACTGTACCCTATCTGTCTTGACTATTTTGCTGTGTCTATCTCCAATAATATGAGCTGGACTTATAAAGTGGCACCTAAGGTAACTAAATTGTTTTTGACCCCGGCCAACAGTTGTCAGCCCTTCCCTGCATTATTTTATTTTCCTTTGCATGCTCACTTGCACAGCAATGCTTCCCAAATGCCAGGCAAAATAAAATTAAAAGTGTTGTTGTGCTGCAGCAACACAACACAAAAAGCCCTTTGTCCCTGATGACTTGACATTGAAAGCTATAGCCTGATTGGTCTAGCAGCAAGCAGGATGTTGTGCATTTTGTCTGAGCAGCACCAACGATAATACAACAGGAAAGAAGTTCCACTGTACACACATAGCAACAAAAGTGTAATTGTGTATATATGAATCCCCCCCCCCCATATATATATATATATTTACACTAATGGAATGTTTATTACATGTTGTGAAATGATTAGTTGCCTTTTTAATGCATTTCTATGGATCCAAATCTTTATCTGTTCCAACATACATGTGTGTAAAATGCATCCACGCAGCCAAAGAAAATACCGGGGCTTCAAGGGTTAACCACACATTCCAGTACTGCCTGCTTGCTCATGTGGCTGGAGCCTACAAGGAAAGAAAAAGCAACATGACAATGTCATAGTAAATAGAGTAAACAAAAGTAAACACACAGAGACGTGGAGGAATTTAAACAGTCAACAGTGATTACTGACAGACAAACAAATGTAAGAAAATCTGTGATATTGGTAAACTGTAAAACAGGTACACCCTGATCCATGGGGACTTTAACTTAGTGTAAAAACATAAGTGAAATATAAACATTGGTCTGTAAAAGAACCCAGAACCATGTTCTAGCGGTACATATAGGACTGATTTAGACATTGCTGCAAAATAAAGAAGTGTGCTGGCGCACTCCAACTGCATGGTAGTGGCACAATATGGACGTCCCACAAGCAGCTACTCAGGGAGTCCATCCCCTGTGACCAAAGGGAAATGGAGACCTGTTGTCCCTGTGTATAGTGTTCACAAGGTATGCTTAGTGAATCATTTGATGAGCTGAGGCTCTCACTCTGGGGAGTCTTGGCTGCAATGCCATGCTCTGAAAATTTGCCCATGGAGTAGATATCATAAATATGCTCTCTTCTGAATGTACAGACTGCCATGCAGTCACATATATATTATTATATTTAATATTGCACAAATTTACTTAATACTAAAAATGTAGTTTTAACTAGTAGTTTATTTTTCCTTTGCTATCTGTTATAAGAGATGTTTGTACTCATACCTGAATACTTTCAGGATTATACAGCTTATCACTACCCACTCTTTTGATTAACCCTAAAACCTTACAAGAATATCTACTATTTTGTAAAGTCCCATCAAAATTTGGGATTGTTTTTTTCCATTTGCAGATCTAACCTTACCCTTGAATGGCTGGACATCTACCCTCATGCCTCCAGATGATGTGGCAAGGGAAGACTTGGGTGACTTGGCTCAAGATACAAATCAGCTGGCCAGCGCCTCATTTTTTATAACATCATCTTTTCACTCTGCCACCCACAGACTCTCTCCTGTTATTCTCTCCTCCCACTCTCCCTAACACCCAGATATCTAACATGACTATGCAGCTTCCAGACTGACATCCTGCATGCTATTGCCATGGGAACCCCTCCTACAGATCCCAAACTTCTACTGCAAGGCCAATGACACATTTTTTAGTGCAACAGGTCTTATATATGTTATCTTGCACAAAGCTGAATCTCATAGTCTATACATTTTGGTAGATTATTGATAGTTTGCATATTGCACAATATTTAATCACGCCAACAAGGAACTTTCCATATTTTAAAGAATCACTGCACCTCTGAGGATTCATTATAATGTACAAACAATGATTTACTTGTATGGCAATACGGGCACTGATGCTTTTTTAGGGTATATAAACATATCTGGTACAGCAGACACATAAATCTGGTACAGCATTTTCAGACATGAGACAAGAGACTATTAAGGTCTGGAAGGAATCAATGAATAATGGTACCAATGCTATTTCTTATTTGAAATCTACATTGTAAAGATGCTATACAAAAAGTGCATTGCCAAAGGTTAATTGACATCAGTAAGGAAATAAAGTACATTACATTAATTGATACAAATAGAGTCCAGACTAATCAGGTGTGCCCCCCTGTTTGTCGCAATAGTGAAGCTCACCCTGCAGTCAGGTGCCATTGCTTGCGGCTTCCACCGTGCAGACACAAAACATCCAGACTTCATCCAGGGCAAAAGATACAGGTGCACACAATGGCTGCACAAATAAAAAATTACGCCTATTTACAATATGTACAATGTAAGTAAACAAAAACAATAACACAACCTGCACTTCCGTTAACGTGTGGATTTCTTGTCCCAACAGCAACATTTCAACTCCACAGAGTTTTTCATTAATAAATTTATACCTTTGGTAACTTTCCTACTGGACAATGAAGATGGACTACTTACTGGGTCTGATGACATTGCAGCACCCAGGGGATCAAAAGTAAGTCCTAGGCACAATTGCTTGAATGGGATTTTGAGCTGGTATAGAGACTTCATTCATTAATCACCGGAGTATTATGGAGACATTTCTGGATGCCGGACTTCCTTGAAGTTTCGCCGACCGAAATGGTAGCCTCGAGCGCTACCATGAGCTTCTATGGGAGTTGTCCTGGAAAATAACTAATATGGAATTTTGGTTATTAATTTTTAAATATAATAGAAAATTTCATGCATATATATTGCAATAATCCTAACATCACAAAATTTCCAAATATCTCAGTTAATACCAGATATGGTATCAATTGAGATCAGATAACAAAGTGATTAAATAACAAAGTGTTATTATTGCTGCTTGTTTTACAGTTCCTGCTGTACTATCGCAATTCTATATACATCGATCATTATTTACCATTGATCGTTCCTCACCCAAGTGTTATCCAAATTATATATATATATATATATATATATATATATATATATATATATATATAATGTTATAAATATATTATGATAATAAAATGCAGTAAAAATAAGTAACTGCCCCATTTATGCTGTAATAGCATATTTAAAAAAAACGAACATAATGGTCATTAATTTGTTTTTATTAAATATGCTATTATGGCATATAATAAACAAATATCATGTCAATTCATCTTTCAAATATATATTTTTTATATTATTAAGAACTTTAAATGCCCTGGAATTCAGCTATTTTAGCCAAATTTGTTCCAATTTCAGGAGGTTTTGACCCATTCTGGGATTAGCTAGCAGCCGTTATCCATTATCGAGAAAATGTTTGTTATGCGTCAAAGTTGCTGAGTTGGAAAACTTCTCCCATGAAGCTGCATTGGCCTAAAGTTTGAAGTTCCCATCTCAATTCTCTGTAGTTCACTCTTTCTTGAGTAGACTACGAAAACAAGAAGGTAATACATGAACATAAATGTTTACACCACTCACAAAAATTCTTAGTTGTTAACCACTTCTTCTCTGAATTACTGCTGTAAAGATGTAGCACGCCATGAGTGGCAAAGAAACGAAATGGTCCGGCACTCAATAATGGTGAGATCAAATTATAACCCCCATTGCTTGACAAAGACCCTTTGGTCGAAACATTGCCACTGGCGGTTATAATAATACAAATTTTTATATTTATTTTATATATTATTTAACCCCTTAGTGACATGACTTTTTTGGCTTGTCCGACGCTTGGTGACATGGGCTGTTTTAACATTTCTGAGGTGTTTGTGTTTTGCTGTAATTTATTTCTGTCTCATTTAGTGTACCCGCACAAACTATATATTGTTTTTATCGTTATAAGAAGGGCTTTCTTTTGATACCCTTATTTTGATAATAGCATATCATTTGATGTAAAAAAAATAATAAAATATGGCAAAAAAATTGAAAAAATACTTTTTTTATGACTTTTATTTGAAAAATGGTATACTCATGTACAAGAGACAACAAAAAAACACTGCTAAAAAGTTTCTAATATATGTCCTGAGTTCAGAAATAGCCCATGTTTTTATGTTTTTGTGCTTTTTTATTCATGTTACAGGGCCAGAACTATAAGTGGTGCAAAGCTATTTTAAAATCCTTTCTTTCAAAATTAGCGATAGTGACATTGTAACACTGATTTCTGTACTAAATCCATGAATGACCCCCAACATGTACATATTTTTGAAAACTAGACAACTCAGGGCATTTAACTTGGGGTATTTTGACACATTTCATGTAGCCATTTTACCACCAATCTATGCCAAAGTTTGCAGCAAAAAATCTTTTTTTTTAATTTTTCACATATATTGCAATTTAGGTAAACATTACCTTAAAATGTGAAGGGATATTTCCAAATAACACCTCAATATGTGTTCAGCAACATCTCCTGAGTACAGGGATACCACCCATGCATAGGTTTGTTGGTTTGTTTTGGGGCTAAAAGGCCACATTTAGGGGGTGCACATTTTGGTTTTCCAACTTGGAATTCTGACATGCAGAAAACTTGTGCCCATGTCCCATTTGGGACATTTTTGAAGCCAGAAAGTGTATTCTACCCCACAAAACCATATATATTTTTAAACTAGACACCCTAGGGTATTTCAAATGGTAGTATTTTAACACTTTCCATGCACTAATTATACTACCAGCCAATGTCAATGTTTTGGGTAGTAATTTCTTTTCACATACATTGTACTTTGTGCATGAATTCACAGATCCTGTTATTTGTCAGTGCCAAACAACACCTCAATATGTGTTCAGCAACATCTCCTGAGTACAGGGATACCCCCCATGTATAGGTTGGTTAGGTTATTTGGGGGTTAAAAGGCCACATTTGAGAGGTGCGCTTTTTGGTTTTCCAACTTGGAATTCTGACGTGCAGAAAACCTGCTCCCATGTCCCATTTGGGACATTTTTGAAGCCAAAAAGTGTATTCTATCCCACAAAACCATATATTTTTGAAAACTAGAAACCCTAGGGTATTTCAAATGGTAGTATTTTAACACTTTCCATGCACTAATTATACTACCAGCCTATGTCAATGTTATGGATAGTAATTTGTTTTTCACATTCATTGTACATCGGGCATGAATTCATAGATCCTATTATGTGTCAGTGCCAAACAACACCTTAATATGTGTTCAGCAACATCTCCTGAGTACAGGGATACCACCCATGTGTAGGTTAGTTAGATTATTTGGGGGCTAAAAGGCCATGTTTAGGGGGGGTGCATTTCCAACTTGGAATTTTGACATGTAGTCAGCCTGCGCCCATGTTCCATTTGGGACACTTTTGAAGCCTGTCAAAGTATTTTACCCCATAAAACCATATATTTTGGAAAACTAGACATCCTAGGGTTTTTAAAATTGTGGTATTTTAACACTTTCCAAGTGCTAATTCTACCACCAACCTATGTCAAAGGGTTGGGATGTCATTTTTTCCCCACACACATTGTAGTTCAGGCAGGAATTTTCAGATTCTGGTATTTGCCACTGCCAACCAACACCTCAATATGTGTTCAGCAACATCTCCTGAGTACAGGGATACCCCCCATGCATAGGTTTGTTGGTTTGTATTGGGTCTAAAATTCCACATTTAGGGGGTGCGCAATTCCAACCTGGAATTTTGACATGTAGTCAGCCTGCGCCCATGTTCCATTTGGAACATTTTTGAAGCCGTCCAATGAATTTTACCCCATCAAACCATATATTTTTGGAAAATAGACATCCTAAGGTATTTCAAATGGTGGTATTTTAATACTGTATAGGTACTAATTCTACCACCAGCCTTTGTAAAAGTTTGTGGTAGTACTTTTTTGGGAGGTTTTTTTCCACATGCATTGTACTTCAGGCATGAATTCACAGATTCTGGTATATGTCACTGCCAAACAACAACCCAATATGTGTTCAGCAACATCTCCCGAGTACAGGGATAGCACCCATGCATAGGTTTGTTGGTTTGTTTTTGGCTAGAAGGCAACATTTGTGAGATGCGCATCTCAAAATTCCAACTTGGAATTTTGACATGTAGTCAACCTGCGTCCGTGTCCTTTATGGGATATATCTTTGAAGCCAGCCAATGTAATTTACCCCCACCAAACCATATCTTTTTTTATCGGTAGACCCCCATCACTACTTGTGGCAAGGGCTCAGCAGCCACCGATACATCGCTAGATGATGTATCAGAAAGCTGAATAGGGTCAAAATCGAACCCTGAGCCCGCGGCCTCAGAATCAGTGCGTAAGCAGTGATCTCGAGCAAAGAAGGGGTTAATAGCTCTTAGAAGAGCCTATCTAGTACTGTAATACATTACAGTACAAAGAAATTAATCCATAAAACAGTGCAGACAGAAAAACATACTGTTGCTGTGCAAGATTACTGCTTACACAGTGATGAATGGCAGGGAAGGGGTTAATACACAGTGAAAGACTTTCATAAAACCTGACAATTTTATAAAATGTTATTTTATATCACTTATACTGATCTGTCTCTTTCCGTCACAAAAATGTAAGTGAGGAGAGGGAGGCAGATCAATATTTGTGAATATTGATCCGACCAATTTTGATCTGACCAGGGCGAATGGTGAGCTTAATTGAGAAATCACCAAACCGCCTTTGCCACTAATTCGCTGTTACTGATCGCTATGCGCTCAGGCAGCTTAAAAAAAAAAAACTCAAATATTTCTACTTTACATGTAATCCCCTAGCGGGTATGTGTAAAAAAAATAAAATAAAAATATGCAGACAGATAAAAATTGCTTTGGCGTCAATATCATTGCGTAAGCAGTGATCGACGGCAAAGAAGGGGTTAATAACTCTTAGAAGAGCCTTTTTAGTACTGTAATAAATTACAGTACAAAAAAATTACAGTACAAAAAAAATTAACCCCTAAAAAATGCACAAACGGCAAAAGTAAATGCGCTGATGTGCACGATCACTGCTTATGCAAGATCAGTGGCAGGGAAGGGGTTAAACGCAGGGAATTGCTTTAATAAATTTTTTTTTATTGTTTTAATATTTGTGTGTTGTGTGTTTATTGTTTTTTTTTACTTTTAGAACTTTGATCTGTCTCTCTCCCTCACTAAAAAAATGTGAGGAGAGGGAGGCAGATCATAACTGGTCAGATCAATATAGGGTTAATATTGATCTGACCAGTCAGTGGGGATGTTCAGCAGAACATCCCCACTGCCTGTCAGTGTGCCTGGCAGTCACTGATTGCCTCTGTGAAGAGGCAATCGTGTGACAGCCAGAGAGCACAGGAAGCAGGTACTTCCTGCCTCCTGTGCTCTTGCCCTTAGAAGGGCAGCGCCATCTTGGTCACCCAGTGACCAAGATCGTGCATTTTTGTTTTGTGTTCCTGATTGCCTCGACTTGCGAGGCAATCAGAAACACTTTCTGAGCATAGGAAGCGAAAAATTCGCTTCCTATGCTCATTTTTTAATGCCCGTCGTTTTAAAGGCACTGTGCCTTTAAAACCGGCATTTCGATCGCTCTCCGGAGCGATCGAAATGCCGACGGGCATTTTTTTTAGTATTGTACGATGCTTCCACACGGAAGCATCGTTACAATACCATCAGAGCACTGAAAGCGGAAAAACTCCGCTTTCAGTGCTCGTTTTGACACAGGACGGACTTGGTCCGTCCTGTGTCACTAACGCCTCGGCACACAGGACGGACCTAGTCCGTCCTGTGTCGCCAAGGGGTTAATACAATTTGTGTAAAACAAGAAATTACACAAAATGACATGACATGTCGATCTTTGGCAACAATCATATAGATATCTAACATCATTTACTATTTAAGATCTAGCAATTGATATGTTTAATTATGATAATAATACAAATTTTATCTCGCCATTATTGAGTGCCAAACCATTCAGCTGATTTTAATGAATCAGGGACCTGGTGGAGCCCAGTTCACGCACCATACAGTTCTGCATGATGTTTGACCACCCTTACGAGGGACAGAGAGACACTCAGTGGCATACTGGTGGGGGGGGGGGGGGGGGGTGCCAGCCCCTGGTGCCACTTGGTAGGGGGGTGCCACGCTGGCAGCGCAAGCCTTCAGAAATCTGACAGATGTCACTCTGAGGGAGGTGCATGACATCCCAACGCTCCCATACAAATACAAGTGAAAGCAGCAGGCTCTAGACTACCAGGGTCTCCTCCCTGTGAATTAAGGTAAAGCAGCAGTGAAAGGAAACTAATAGTAAAATTGTTTTTTTTTTCTCCTAAAACTATATAAATCTGGTGTGTGTGTGAAGCTGTGTTACTGTGTGTGTGTGACTGATGCATAGATGATAATCATTTATTAGCAGCCTCCAACTGTTATAAAATGCTGACTGCCCAGAACAATGAAAATAAAAATAAGTATGTTCCACTTTTTCACCTATCTGCTTTTCCTTTAACCTGAACGCAGGTTGAACTATTATTGTATTGCTAAATATTTACTGATAAAAATGTAAATGTATTGAGGCCTAATATTCACAAAACATTGAACTGCGTTGAACTGAATAGGAGGTAGCAAAAGTCAGGCATTATTAGCTCAGCTGGAAAAAGTATCTAACTTGTCTGTCTTTTTGACTCAGATGGTAATACATACATTTTGTCAATTCGGTTGGTGGAAAAATTATGATGATATGAGTATTAGTCACATGATAGGAAATCCCACTTGAACTGACACATAGATACAGGAATGCATATCAACACTAGAAACATATGAATGTGTGGGCAGATAAGAGCCAGTCTGCCCAATTATTTTCTGAATACTTTCTTTAGTCTCTGGCCTTTTCTTATATCTAGGATAGCCTTAAGCCTATCCCATGCTTGCTTAAATTCATTCACTGTGTTTACTTCTACCACTTTTGCTGGAAGGCTATTCCATGCACCAACCCTCTAAGTAAAGTAATATTTCCTGATATTGCTTTTTTTTTTTTTTGTTTAAACTTTGTTTATTGAATTTTCAGATCATATGAATAAAGGGGTTAGGGTACACAATTGGAGGGATAAAACATATAATACGGATGTCAAGGGGGATGTGATTAAGGAAAAAAAAATATATATATATATAAAAATTTTGGGGGGGAAGGGGGGGTTGGGCGATTGGGAATATACAGTAGTAGGGGTAGGATTGAGGGGGTAATAAAACAGGAACATAACAATTTAGCAGTGTCGATACATAGTTTACATATCTAGAACAGACATTTTTTGAACCATGTCAATAGATAGAAAGAGAAGGGAGTTTGTCAATATCAATGCGTATGTGGCAAGGGCTATACATTCCTGGCTCAATAAAAACTCATTCCAAGGGAGCCAACAGTTTTTTTGTTTCTTGTTTCCCCCAAGGGTGGTGATTAGAAGATCCTCCACAGCTTGGATGTCTGCCACCGTTGCCAGCCAATCTCGGATTGATGGACTACGTGATTGCTTCCAAAGAGGAGGTATGATAGCTTTTGCTGCACTCAATAACTTAGCTGTGAGGGATTTCTTATATAAATACATGGGATGCGTGTTATGGTGCAGTAGGTATGTGAGGGGGGAGTATGGGATAGGCAAATCTGAGTATTTGTCTATAATTGATCTAATATTTAACCAAAACGTCTGGATCATAGGGCATGTCCACCATATGTGCATAAATGTGCCCCTATCCGTTTTGCATCTCCAGCATCTGTCTGAGACGTTTGGGTATATTTTATGTAGGGCTGTGGGTACATGGTACCATCTTGTAAGGATTTTAAATGCGTTCTCCTGTATCTTCACAGAAGGAGAGCATTTGTGTACAAGGGTTACGATTTTATGCCATTGTGCATCCGTAAAGGTAGTGTCAAGATCTTTTTCCCAGCTATATATGTTATATGGTTTCTTGGTAGATACTAAATTGGACAGTTGGATTTGTAAGCTCGATATCAGTTTACATGGTCTGGTCTTTGTCATGCAGAGTTCCTCCAATGTGGTCAATGTGACCTTTGTTGTTGTGGGATGGGGCAAACTACGGTATAAGTGGTTGATCTGTCTATATAGCCAGGAAAGGCCAGGAGGCGGATCCTGCCTGCCCATGTCGGCTAATGTCTTAAGTGTACCATTGTCGTTAAGAAAGTGTCCAAGTCTAGGGAATGGTGTGTAGTCATCAAAAATTCTATCAAAGGGTCTTCCTACGGTGCCAGGGGGAAATATCGTGTTATGGGATAGAGCAGTTAAGGGGGATGAGATATTCACTATACCCGGAGTGTTCATCATCTTCTTCCATATCCTAATGGTCGGAATAATGGTAGGGTGTGAGGGGTCTACCTTTGTTAGCTGGGTGGGGGCTACCCAGGCAGCTATCGGGATGGGGACCGGTAGTGAGTTGTATTCTATAGATACCCAGAGTTTCGGAGCTGGACGGGACCATTCAACTATTCTGGTGAGCATCGTTGCTTTATAATATAAATCTAGGTCTGGTAGACCTAGCCCCCCATTCTCTTTGTGTTGAGTTAGGTATTCATATCGTAGTCTAGGTGTTTTGCCTTTCCAGATAAATTTGGAGACGATGGTCTTCATTTCTTGGAAAAACTTTTTGGGGAGAGATATTGGGAGGGCTTGAATGAGGTATAGTGCTCTTGGCAGTATGTTCATTTTGATAGTGGCCACTCTGCCAAACCAAGATATAAATTTCTTATCCCATCTACTAATATCCATTTTAATATTTTGTAGAAGCTTTACATAATTGTGTGTATACAGGGTTTGTGTTTGGGACGGGATTTGTATTCCCAGGTATGTTAGGGTTGGGTGGCTCCATTTAAACGGGAAGGAGTGTTTCAGAGTGGCCAGTTGTGTATCAGGGAGCGAAATGTTTAGGGCTTCTGATTTGGACATGTTTATTTTGAAATATGAAAGGGAGCTATATGTCTCAAATTCTTTCATCAGGTTGGGTAGGGAAATGCCAGGTTGGGTAAGTATAAGTAATAGGTCATCGGCAAACGCAGCCGCTTTATGGGTGTGGGGGCCTATGTCTAGACCGTGAATGGAAGAGTTGGATCAAATCGCTGAGATAAGTGGTTCCAATATTAAAACGAAGAGTAGTGGAGACAAAGGGCATCCCTGGCATGTGCCATTCGACAGGGTGAGTGGGTCCGATAGGGTTCTATTTACCTTGATCCGAGCCGTCGGGTTATGATATAGGGCATTTACCTGATATTGCTTTTAAAACTTTGACCCTCTATTTAAAGACTATGTACTATTTTTGTGGTAGTTTTTCTTCTTTTAAATATACTGCTTTACCATGTTGATTCCTTTTATGTATTTAAATGTTTCTATCATACCTCCCATCTCATCTTTTTTCCAAGCTGTACATATGCAGATCCTTTAACCTTTCATGGTAAGTTTTATCCTGCAATCCATGTACTGG
Organism: Pelodytes ibericus; assembly: GCA_036172795.1. NCBI lineage: Eukaryota > Metazoa > Chordata > Amphibia > Anura > Pelodytidae > Pelodytes > Pelodytes ibericus. Next base: position 104,654,889 of record CM069857.1, on the reverse strand, counting down.
TTTAGTAGCCCTTCTCTGAACTATCTCCAAAAGAATTCATATCTTCTAGAGATACGGTCTCCAGTACTGAGTACAATACTCTACTCTACTGCTAAGACCTGTCCCCATACAACCAAGCATTCTGCTAGCATTTCCTGCTGCTCTATTATATTGTCTACTTACCTTTAAATCCTCTGAAATAATTACACCTAAATCCCTTTCCTCAGATGTTGAGGTTAGGACTGTATCAAATATTCTATACTCTGCCCATGGGTTTTTACACCCAAGGTGTATTATTTTGCTCTTGCAAAATTGGTGTACGAGCTGAATAAATCTTAAGGTGATAAGTGTAAATTAAGTAAATTAAATTGAGTAAATTACACAAACATTTGTGATACAGGATACTCCTACTGGCTTATGATTAGCCATAAAGCTGTGGTACAGGATAGCTGCAATCAATATATACTTAGCCAGACTCAGAGATGGTAAAGTATATCTATGCAAAACTGGACCATACCTGAATCTCTTCTTGGCTCTCTCAATAATGTTTTGTATCTCTGTTTGGCTTCTGAGGTCGGATGTGATCAGACCAGAATGACTGGAGACGATGGTTGGTGCTTCAAGGGTAACTCTTAACTTGTTCTTCACTTTACACAAACTTCTGAACATGGATCCCTCATAGTATATACACATATATAATGCAAAAAACAAAGGTGTGAGATCTCTCTCAAAAGCTGAAATAGCCAGCCCTATAGGATGTAACCTACTTTCCTCGCTTGCACCATTACAGAGGAAACGTCTCCATTAGCAGTCCAGGTGCATAAGGGCAGTCCAGATCCAAATTGCCTGGCAGGTCTCCTCGGCATGAAGAACACAGCAACCACAGACGTAAGTTTCGGCCTTCATTGGCCTCATCTGTGTGGTACGGCTGGTATCTCACTAGGTGCAGCGAGCTATGGTTCAGGAATGGTTTGAGGAACACAACAATGAATTCAAGGTGTTGACTTGCCCTCCAAATTCCCCAGATCTCAATCCAATCGAGCATCTGTTGAATGTACTGGACAAACAAGTCCGATCCATGGATGCCCCACCTTGCAACTTACAGGACTTGTAGGATCTTCTGCTAACATCTTGGTGCCAGATACCACAGCACACCTTCAGAGGTCTAGTGGAATCAATGCCTTGAATGGTCAGGGCTGTTTGGGAGGTACCCAGAGGACTCTCACTCCCATTAACCTGAACCTTAAGAACCAGGCTCTGGTGTGGAAATGAGGTTCCACCACCTTCTCTGTAGGGCAAATACATTCTTCCTGAGGTATGCTTCAGGAGCAACGTAATAACCCAAATGAATCAAAAAGAGTGTGGCCCAATAAAAAAACAGGAGGAAAAAAGTCATACAAAAGCGTAATACATTATAAAAGTGTAAATATTTATCTTGTCCCATTAAAATTTGCCTCATAATATACAAACTGATTTTGGCTGAAGATCCAAGTAACCATCGAGGAGTTTGGTATCACTGCTCTTCAGGAACTCATTGGGAATTTCCCCAGTCAGGTAAAGCTACATCCAATGTCACAAAAAGCAGACACCACCCACATGATTCTGCATGACATGTTTCGCCAATTGTATGGCTTCCTCAAAGTGTTCTCATGAAGAGAGTGCTTCTGGCACTTGTAGTCTGTCTGAGCTCTTCCTGTTGGCTTGTAGATTTTAATAACTAAAGGCAAAGTGATGTTTTTCCTGTCTTTATATATGTACATACTATGAGGATTCATCTTTCATTTTAAAAAGATTGTCTATAGTCTAATATAAGTCCTCTCTTCAATATTATATTGTTTTCACTTTTTTTGTGTGTTCTGGGGCACAATCCAAGTTGTTTTGCAGCTTATATTATTTTTTTGCCAAGCACCTAGTTCACTTTGTTATATTGCACTGTCCCTGTGGTACAGGGCTGTTCCACATTGTCACAGTTTTTTTTTATTCTTTATTTTATTATATTCTATTTCATTTGATGTACTTAAAAATGTCGCTGTTTAAATTCTCGAAACATGTTAACTTTACTGTTGATGGAATAAATGATGAGACTGGTTTTAGATCTTTTGGTGAGTCAAGGTATGTAATAGAAATATGTAATAATTTGGAAAAGCTTATCACTAGTGAAATTAAAATAAAATGAGAAGTAGGCACAACAAATATTTGAAACCAATATCACTCTTAGGGCCCTACGGTTTTTAAAGCATCCCACAATTTACTAAGAGGATGATAATTTCATGATGTTTTTGGATAAACTGTTAGAAGATTGTACTAATTAATTAACTGAGTTAATTGTTGGATTTAGAAAGGATGATTTATCCAAGATTGACCATGATGTAAGAAACTTGGCCGAGAAGGTAACTCCATTATTAACTAATAACAAAAGATTGAAGAAATCATGGATGGAAAAAATAAGAAACTGTTGAGAGTACAGATGGACTATAAAAATAAGTGTGTGAGAAGCTTTGCCAAAAAGGAATAAGATTTTGTTGAAAAGGATCATGGTTTTGTTAAAAAAAAACCATGACAACACCTGTAGCTAAAGCACCTACCAGAATCCTTTCCTTCAAAATAGGTCGCACAAAGTGGGCTTTTCACAAGGTCAGGATACAAAAGGTAGGACAAAGGCTGCACATCCAGACAAGAATAACAGTTTTGGACGTAATTCTAGATGGGAATATGGAAATAGTAGACTTGACTCTAGACAGGGGTAGGTAAATAGTGGATTCAAAAATATGGGCCATAATAAGCACTAGAGAGGAAAATCCAATCCTAATTATATACCTCTTAAGAATATCTGACCCCCAAAACTTGAGAAGATTGGAACAGAATTTCATCAGCTCACTTCAAAAGAAGAAGAGAAGCCGAGACTCAGGGGGTGTAGGGCAGGATTATGGGTACAACTATAAAAAATAGGAAGGAAGCATAACTGTGATATCTGTCTCATTGTGTCTCACGAAATTAGATCAGCTTATTTTAGATTTTATATATTTATTAAGTCGCACGTGACAATGTATATAATTTTGTACTTTGATAATAAAATTTAAAAAAAAAAAAAAAGGAAGGAAATGGAACCCAAAGGAATCTTTAATGTTTGCACCAAAACTGTATCCACTGATGAAATTAAAGTTTTGAGTAAAGGACTTAAATTCGCCCCAAATACAGAAATGTATACATTTAAGACTTTTGACTATATTGATGTACAAATGTTTATTAGAAACCTATGTTTAAATAAATTTTCAAAAAACCACCGGAAGGTAAAAGTTTTATTGAAAATTCAGCCTTTTTACAAATAGCATTAAAAGAGAGTACGAATGAAAACAGAGGAGATGAGTACATTTGAAAATATCGCTACTACTGATCATAATAAAATGAAACAACCTAATAAAATCAGAAAAATCTCAGTATGAGAGAGATGCACACCCTAAAAACTGTGGAAAAGGAAAAATAACTTATCATCAAACTGGCTAATAAAGGCAGAGGGCTAGACAAAATAGGCGACTGTACAGAAATAGAAATACAACTTTCAGATAGGGAAACATATTCTCTTTTGTTAGGTAACACAACTAGGAAATTGCTTACAAAATATTTAGAAACAAGCAAAATGCACAAGGACCAAAACAAACATCAGACCACTCCAGTAGTGTCTGATATCGAGTCTATGTCATTTAGGATATTGGAATATATAGATGTCCAATTATAGCCATTTGTAATAAATAATAAATCTTATCTGAAAGATACAGTACATATGTTACAATTGTTAGGAAATATCAAATGGGAACAGGATTAAATCCTCATCACTTGTAATGTAAACTGTCTTTACACAGCAATATAACATCAAAGAGGACGTAAAGCAGTGTGATTTTTTCCGGACCAGGATAATGTATTGCCTAAGGAACAAATATATATTATTATAGATAGTGTTCGTCTGATTCATTTTCTGGTGTAATTATCAGTTTTTTTCCACAGTAGAGGGGAACAGCTATGGGCACTAAGTTCATGCCCAGTTATGCTAATTTAATCATGGCATACTGGGAGGATTTTTCCTAGTATACCTGGTGTACTATAGGTGCTACATTGACCATATGTTCCTAATTTGGAAGGGGCATGAGGATGAGTTAAAAACTTTTTTTTACTCTACCTCAATAATAACAATTGGGTGATTACTTTATCTTCTAACTACATTCCATCTAATGTAGTATTTTTCAGATTTGGAGATCTATACTACTGAAGATAAAACCCTTACTATATGCACCTTTTTCAAAAAGGTGTACATGAACAGCTTCATAGAGTCAAACAGTTGCCACTTCCTCTACTGGCTGCTGAATGTGCTAAAGGGACAATTCACAAGGATTCAGAGAAATTGTACTCTTCTAGCACAATAAGATAGTCAGAATAAAAATTGAAGAAACAAGAACCTAGAAACATAATCAGAGAAAAAGGAAAAGTATTAGTATATGTTTCAATATTTCCAAGTGTGTTATGATGTTACAATCTATATTACTGGCATTGTAATATAGATTGTAGCATCATGACATGCTAGAAAATATTGTAACATATACCAATGCTTCTCCGTTTTCTCTGATTATGTTTCTAGGACTGAAAGAGAATAAGCAGTCTCTTCTCTGCTCAGCTGTTTCAGTATTCAAAATTGTTAAATATTAGAATTCTATGTATATATTTTTTATTATGGCGTAATATTAGATTGTTGATAAATGTTAATAAAAGGATACTGGAACAGCTGAGTTTATGGAACATCTTATGGAACGGCTTTATGCAATTACACTTTGTTTTTAATTTTCAACTGTATGTTCACATGATTTGTAAAAACCAAAAAACCCCACAAAATATATTTGGATTATTTGCGATAATAAGTTTGAAATTTGAAATATTTTGTGTAGATTCATAAAATATATATTTTATTTGCTCGTTTTTTATTTGCACATGCTTTTGTTTCTCGTGATTTCACATTGATTGGGCAGAGTTGACTCTGCCCCTTCAACATTACATATGTGTATGTTGTATATAAAGTTGTTTCAAATTCATGTTCACTAGACTTGATAAAAACTTGTGTAGAATTGAAACACTGTTATTCATGGAATAATATTTCCATTCACGGAGTCCTGGGAGTCTTGTCTTTCATTTGTGTTCCCAAGATAGGCGGCGTGGGTGTCGCCTTGTCCCGTGCACCACTCCACTTCTGGGTGCGATTCTGAATCTTATTTTCAGCATCATATATTATTTTTTATGGGGTAAACTTGATTTAATATTAATTTCGTCTTTCCAGTGACTTTATTGTATTAAACAAACATAGATTTTAAGTTTGAATCCTTATAATTTTTTTTAAAAAACTCTCTTTTGTAGAGTGTCTGTCTCTGGTCATTAATTGAAATGTTTAATAGTCAACTTAATTAAATTATTCTAGATCACCACCTTACATGATCCAGAAAGAGAGTGCAGTTGAAATTGAAGTGTTAAGAGACAGTTTGATTATTACTGTAACTACCTTACCTGTTTCTCGTTCACTGCTCCCCACATTCGTTGCAAACATACCCCATGCAGCTCCCATCTATGTCCTGCAACGCCATCTTTCCAGAGTCTGGGAACCAACAAAATGGCCGTGCGGCACCCATAGACGAAACTGACAGCTCACAGTAATACTCTGCTCAGTAATTGGTTACACCCCCTGGCTGGCTATTGGCACCAGTTTTGTATTGAAACCATTCACTTACCTTCCAGCATTGCTTGTAATAGGTCCTTCGGTGCCTGTTATCAGCTTCCTGGGGATTCTTGTTATTCTGACTCCTGTATTCCTGACCCAGCTTGCCTGACTATTCTTGATCTTCATTCCTGTGTACCAGACCAGTGGCTGTGTGACATTTGATTATTACACAATTACAATTACCGTATATACTCGAGTATAAGCCGACCCGAATATAAGCCGAGGCACCTAATTTTACCACAAAGAACTGGGAAAAAATATTGACTCGAGTATAAGCCTAGGGTAGGAAATGAGGCAGCTACTGGTAAATATTGCCCCGAATCTGCCATTTAATATTCCAGGATATTGCCCCCAATATGCCATTTAATATGCCAGGATATTGCCCCCAATATGCCATTTAATATTCCAGGATATTGCCCCCAATATGCCATTTAATATGCCAGGATATTGCCCCCAATATGCCATTTAATATGCCAGGATTTTGCCCCCAATATGCCATTTTAATATGCCAGGATATTGCCCCCAATATGCCATTTAATATGCCATGATTTTGCCCCCAATATGCCATTTTAATATGCCAGGATATTGCCCCCAATATGCAATTTAATATGCCAGGATATTGCCCCCAACGTGCCATTTCATATGCCAGGATATTGCCCCCAATGTGCCATTTTAATAAGCCAGGGTATTGCCCCCAATGGGCCATTTCATATGCCAGGATATTGCCCCTTAGTATGCTCGTTATGCCACCCTCCTTTCCCAGACCCCAGTACTTACCTCTTTCCTGCTCCGTCTCCCGGTGCTCTGAAGGTCCATGGCTGTGAGGAAAGCGTTGTGAACTCCCCTCTAGCCGCGCAGAACAATAAAGTTTGTTTAAAAAAAACACACTTTGTTGACCGCGCGGCTGGAGGGGAGCGCACAACGCTTCCCTCACAGCCACGGACATTCAGAGCACCGGGGGACAGAGCAGGAACGAGGTAAGTTTTCGATTCCCCCCCCCCCAGACACCGAGTGTAAGCCGAGGGGGGCATTTTTCAGCACACAAAATGTGCTGAAAAACTCAGCTTATACTCGAGTTTATACGGTACTCAAAAGGGAAAATGTTTATCTTAATTTCACATAAAAAAATACATTTGTATCTTAATTCCAAATATTAATCATAAAATACCAGGTGCTGTCTAGATAATCCCATATAAAAACAATTAAGAGTCAATATTTTTATTAAATGTGTTCATATAATAAATTACATTCAATAAGTCTATTTATTCCCAAAAAAAGAGAAAGGAAAAAAAGTGCCTTTATATCTTTTTTTCAAAATCCTAATCTTAATCTTGTAATATCAAATGTTTTCCAAAAAATCTCATATAATTGTTTTATTACAAGTACTAAGTATGAAATCTGTGCTGCAAAAAAAGCTAACATACCTTTTTTCTTTTATTCTAAATCTTATATTATCAATTGCTTTCTAAGTGATCCCATAGACTTACTTTATTAAATTTACAAAATCTTAATTTGTTATGAGTTCAGTTAAATGTTAGTATTTTTTATTAAAAATGCTAGTTTATTATATTAAGTTCTATAAATTCTTTAAATTCAAACAAGAGAGAAAAAAAAAGAGAACTAACACGCTTTACGGTTTTTTTTATTACTATAATTGTTATTCTGGTATATTACATTCAATAAATTCATTACATTCAAACAGATGGAGAGAGAAAAGAAAATTCAAAAATTCTTATCATATTTTTCAAACAAGTAATATCCCTATTACATTTATTTCCAACTAGAACAGTCTAAATCCCTTTGTGCTGGAACATTTACACTCAAGTTCTAAAAAAACGATCTCATACAAAAATATTTCAAAAACATCAAAGATCCCTCCCCCTAAGTTAGGAATTTATTTAAAATTTACTAGTATGCCTAATTTTGAAGGAGTTATTAACAAGTCTGATGTCTGAGTGCTGGCCAGTCGCTTGACATCTGATGCTCTGACCTCATAAAACATGCAGGGAGCATGAAAGGCAGTGTGGAAGGATGTCTGTACACCTAGGAAGTGCACTAACATCAAGCTACCTATTCGCCAACAGAGAGACTGGTGAGGGGAGATCATGATGCAAGACGTGATCTGAGTGGAATTATCCAACATTCTGACTAATTTAAGACATTCTCATAATATCTAAGATGTATAAGGATTATACTTTACACTCCTTCTTGCCTTATACTGCTTCTTTTTCTGGTAACTCCTTGATGTAAGAGTATTCACTTGGGTTTCATGAGGAAATCAATCTTAGAAAACTGTTACAGTGGGAAATATGTCATGATTTATTTTTCTATATTTTAACAGTCTATGATTCCATGGACCTGACTATCCATTTAGCACACTGAGCCGAGAATATACAGTCACATGTGCATAATACATTATCATAGAGCAAACTAAATCCTTAACTTACCCCATCAGTTACCTAATTACAGAAAACATTGGAAATTGGCCACACTCAACAGATCCTATGTTCTTGAGTACAGTGAGCAGAAAATACAGAATTATTTAGGGGCACATTAACCGTTACATAAGTAGCAATAATAACAATGGAAATAAGGTTATAAGAGATTATATCCAAAAGCATTTGTTTGCTACAGTATATTGAACATGATTATCTTAAAAGTACTAAAAGTACCCGTATTACATTGATATTATGTTTATATTGTGTTTCAATGTGTGAGGAGCAGTTGAAAGGGACAGTCCCACCAAAAATGAAATGTTTTTATTTGCTTTATTTTGAGGTAGTGCTTTCACATTGGTACTTATGTTTTATTATACATGTCTATTTGATAAAATGTGTGGTTCCATTTTGTGTCATTTGAGGGCCTACTCAATATACACCGATTTGTCCTTTATTGGATTCGAGTTGGGCACTTTGGCTGATATTTCCCTCAATTTGGGCACATTTTCACTATTAAAAGTATACAATTTCAGCTACCCAATTTTTGTACACATTTCAATTCTCCCATTCTGAGATGGAGAATTCAACTTTAAAGTACAACTAAACATTTTTTTTGACCTAGTGCTTTTCAACACTGAGTCAAAAATTAACTTAAGGGACTTTATTTTTTTCCGCTGGGGAGGACTTACTTTATTTCATTCATATTCCCCTGCTAGGTACTCTATGAATGTTACATATGAATTCGGAAGATACCTGACTGCTGCAGAATCATGGGAAATGTAGTTCCCATTTAGTATGCTTTTGTTTAAAAGCAATGATTGCGCATGTGCGCGTACACGGTTCAGGCATCATACAGAATCAGAGGGGTCCTGAGATCACGACAAGCAGATCAGTGCAAGTAGACACCCCCGGAACTAACCATGTTGTGTACACTTAGTAGACAGCTACCTAATGAAAATCTGCTATGTAAATAGCATACACAGGACTTACCATGTAAATGATGTCTTCACTTGTGAGCTTGCTAGTACACACTTCATGTTCTGCAGCGAATTTGGGAAAGCTGGATTCACTGATTGCCTTCCAGTTGGGTGTCTTCCATCTTGTCCAGGTCACGTCTTCACTCTCACCATTAGCAATGCTCATTGTGTAAATACCCTTAACTGAACAATTCACATACCTCTCATTGAAATAACTAAAGCTACAAGTAAACCCCCCCCCCCCCTGGGGCATTCCAACCAGTGCTGCCCCCTTAAAAAAAAAAAGCTTGTCGGCAGAGGTGCTGGTTGGGATCAAACGATCTCTCTGCAGCTAGCTGACAACGTGGTATCTGTGCACTGCCCAGGCGCACAGGCATCCTCCCATGCTGCATCCTGTGTGAGAGGCACAGACACCATGCTGCCTGCCACTAGACACCGGGGAGCTGTGGGTGCAGTGTGGCATAAGCCCTGGTTCTTGGATAAAAAAAACCATTTATTGGAAATGTCATGGGGAGGTTTGCATGTGGGCAGGGCTTCTATATAGATGTGGCAGTGGTGTAGAGGGAGCTCTTGGTCTCTCACCTGCAGAATGAAATAAATATGCAGAGTCCAGCACTCAATATAAAGTGCTTGAGAAAAACTCTTAGGAGTTGAAACGTTGCCATAAACGTGTGAATAAAACCTTCACTTTATATCGAGTGCTGGACTCTGCATATTTATTTCATTATATGAAGAATTGGGTGGCGTCTTGGAGCCCTAGCACCGAGCACAATCTAGTGCGGATTGGAAACTATTTATTGAACTATCTCACCTGCAGAGACCTTCTCCTTCCATGCAGGCTCTCCGCGCTCAGGGTGGGGTATGATGACTCATATCTCATGCTCCCCTCTGATTGTCTCTAGAAGAGACAGAGACCTGATGCTTCTCACAGGGCAGGAAGAGAGAGTCCAGTTACTGAGTGGCTGCACGCTAACAGTGATGGTGCCGATCGGATAATAGAAAAACATAGAATTTTTTTTTTGTACTTCTGTCTGCATGGGGGAAGATGAGGCGCCGGTATACTGGTGCCTCCTCTGGCGCCCCCTAGATGTTCACGTAACTCTAGGTGGCACCATCACCCACATTGCACCTCCAGGATTTATCCCTGCACCCCAGGACATGCCCTATCATCCACATTGCATATCCAGGACTTACATTGGCACCCTAAGACATGCTCAATCACCCACATTGCACCTCCAGGACTTAACCCTGTACCCTAGGACAGCTGCTCCCTGCTTGCCACAAAGAGGCTGGTGAAGGGAGATCTCCCCAGCCAGCGCCTCTGTCAGCAAGCAGGATTAAAGGCTGAAAAGGAAAGTGCCACCCCCCCAGGCAGAAAAGGCAAGTGCTGCCCTAAGCACTTGCCTCGTCTGTCTTGTGTTAAACACAGCGCTGGGTGTGTCTGTGATCCCTGATTGGGTAAGAGCCATGCAGAGGCAGTTATTAGCTCGCATATGTTTCGTGGTTATCTGATTGGTTAAATCATTTTAACAGCTCCATTATTTGCGTCACTTTATTGTTTTCAGTAGCAGGGAAACTCCTAGTACATCGCTAATTTGGCGCTTCCTGTAACCATTGAAAAGCATGTTATTCCAATTGGAATAACGCGCGGTACGTTAACTTAGGTGATAATTAATGGAAGCCATTGCATCTTCCTCAATGTGCGTCCTGCAGAGATTTATTTAGAGTGTCTGAAGTACAAGCAATTACAGTGGATTTCCTCTAGCAAAGTATTAGGATATTTCCCTTTCATCTTTGTTTGTTATTTAGGTATGTTATAACTGACATTGTTTTAAATCATCTATTGTGAATCTGTGCTGCTTACACGTGTTAAAGGGCCCACAACCACATTTATAGAATATGATGTTATTATGATGTTATTAATTCCTATATAGCATTCTGTGATGAAAAAATGCTAAGTCTGCTTACAGAATCAATCTAGTGTACTGGGATGGAGCCACAAGGCTTGCACAGTAACAGATGATTCCGCTCTGCACTCATTACTCACACCCAGAAACATGCTGCTCAGCCATGACATTTTCCAAGGATGAAAAGGTCATAGACAGGACTCACAGTGTGAGTGGATTCCATTGTTTTAAATCACATTTCACAATTAAATGGTCCATCTTCACAAACACAGCAGCCAAATATATATTGTTCTGATATATGCAAGGGACCCTTTTAAAGGTAATTACAGTTATGGACTTTTTATCTTACTAAGTAGAAAACCTCACCTATCATAGTTAATTCATTATTAATTATGAATCCAAGGGTGACGAGATATCTCCTTTAATCAGGGATGCTTATAAAAATACATTTTATAAGGCATTAATCATTTAAATGGTCTTCTACTGTATACATTTTGCACAAGTGTCCCCAGGTAGACGAGAAACTCGGTCACTCAAATCTACTTTAGTTCTGGGCTTTTCAGACCAATTTTTTTTCCTGGAAATGATTAGCAAACCACAAAGTTGATTGGTCTGGTATAGGTTAATATAAAGCCCAACAATTATGTATGGATTATTGTCTATCTTTGATGTAAATACTCAAAAGTGTTGTGTTGTTCAAAGAACGTGAACATTTTTATTTAGCCTTTCATACACTATTGACATTGTTTGTGACAGCATAGCTGAGACTAATGCAGTAGCCCGATCTACTTTTTCCTCATGACAATCTATTCCTCCTGATAAAAAAAAATAATTTTAATCCAACTCATATTTATATAAGGTCTTCATTGATAGCAACTATGGAGACAGACCTAACTATGCTTCAATTCAATAAATGCAAGTAGTTAGCTAGCTTAAACAGAAGAGATTTCCAAAATTAGATTTTAGTTTACTTTATCAAAACTAATGCACACAGTCATATAACCATACGTGCACGCAGTCATATACCCATTTAAGTTCACATTTACCCATACATGCACACAGTCACGCAGTCATTTATCCATGCAAGCGCACATTAACCCATACATGCATACAGTCATATACCCATACAAGCATGCAGTCACTTTTCAGGAAATCATGCATTTTTATCATTTAAAGGGACACGTTTAAATGGACATTCACCTCTTGGAATTGCCTAATAAGAAAACGGTCTCATTGACTAGCACAAGCCCACAAGCAGTCTTTTTTTTAAAACTATCTCTAAAGGACCATGGACAGTATTAACATGTCATTGGTCCTCTATGGAATAACTTCTTATTGTTTTATAATTTATTTGTATTTTTTATTTATTGTATACAATTTGGTATTTTTATTTAACCCTAGGGTTAGTACAAACCCTACTACTGGGGATACGAATAGAACAAAAAAAGGGCTGCTATTTTTATTTCTCTTACATAATTTAGTAGTATTTATCTTATTTTTATTTTTATTTTTTTATTTTACTTTCATTTAACCCTAACCCAAGGGTTGGGGTTAGCATGAAACCTGACTCAAGGATTATAACAAAAAAAGTTTTTATTTATTTTATATAATTTATTTGTATTTTTTCTTTATTTATATTTAAGTTACATTTATTTTTGTTTATTTCTTTCTTTTCATTTAACCCTAAATTTAAAAGTGCTCTAGGGTTATAATGAAAATATAGGGTTTTGTATTTCTTTTATATCATTTATATGTATTTTTGTATTTATTTTATTACATTTACTCATTTATTTTTAATTAAGGGTTAATTAAGGGTTAGGGGAAGAACAATAAAAAAACAATAAAAAAAAACCTCTGGGTGGAAGGATGGAGATTAGTCTCTCCTGCCCCGTGATTGCACATTAACATGCAAATTACAAATTTCCCACTGAAAAGCAGTTCCTTTGCATTTCAAGCCACTGGTGATGTCATAAACACTCCACAGACACCTTTAAAATACATTTTTCTCCTAACTTAGGCATTTGTTTGTAATTTTGCTAATGCAATGTGTAGGTAATGTTCAGTCATTTTTTACCCTCTACTGTAACGTCCGTTCCTCTGTCCCATGCCACTTCCCTCGCAACGCGGTTACCAGAGCCACCGGAGCTCCTCACCGTCGGGCATCCCCTTCTGCACGCACCCGACACTGGAGACAAGTGCACGCCACGAGGCTCTCTCCCTTCTGTCCCAAACTTCACTATGGCGACGGGCAGCTAGGCGCGCGTCGCGTACATCCCGGGGCGGAGCCATGCCCTTTAAAACTACAGGGCGTGCAATTCAAACTTGCTTGATGATTTTACAAGCTAACTCTACGTGGATTGCTCCCAGCTTCCTCGTTTTTGCTTGCAAGTGGATTATTCATTTACCTGTTCTTTTGGACTCCTGACCCGGCTTGTTCTCGACTCTCCCTCCCGTTTGTGCCCCGATTTTGTACTGTTATATCTGATTCTTCTGATCTCCAATATCCCTGACCTGGCTACCGTGTTTGACCCTCCTGCTTTCTGGCTCCCCGAACCTGGCTCGCTTTGGTACCTCGCATCATTTATGTCTCCCAGACTCAGGACTGTGTCTCGACTATTCTATATCGGCCCCCGCACCGGTCCACCCTCCACTAAGACATTCGTGCCTGCTACCAGCTATTGAAGTCTGCCTTTCTTGTAGCCCTCAGTATTGGTGGTGTCAGGCAAGGACTGTCCATACCTGCAATTAGGGTCCCCCTTGCGTTTGAATCACGGTACGTTGGTTTTAACTATCTTACATCTACATTAACCTTAAAAACAATATTTAGGTGATAAAGTCCCTTTTAGTTTCAGCAGAACTCATTGAATCACCTTTGTGCATTAGATAGAATGTGTTTCCAAGTATTAGATAGGACTTTTTTGAAGGGTGAAATAATTAATTTATTGCATGTATTAACGCATTTAAAAGAGGTTATTGAATAATATTGCCTGTTAATGTACCGCAATTTGAATTATAACTAACTCACTCCATTGAATAGGCCCATGGGTATCCATGGAAGGGGGGGTGGGGGGGTGGAGCAAGGGAGTGCAAAGCAGAAGGCTGTTTAGATTTGGTTAACTAGACATAGAGATCATAAAAATACAGACAGAGAATTGAAGAAGAAAAGCGTTTATTTAATTCCATACACCCCCTGTCAGTGTGGATTAGTCTGCTCTCTCAGTGTTGTCTTTACCACTGACAATGGGGGAAACTAGCCTGACTTCAGGCTCACTGCATGGTTCACTGATTCTGCTACTTAAACCTTATAGTTTCTGAATCCTTTTTTTTCATATTCTCACTTGCCAGGGTGGATGACATTAGACTGGTCTAAATTATTAGTTATTTTATTCTTTTCCTCACTCACCACTAAACCCCTTTAATTGTGGTATTGCCCAAGTTATCTAAGCTTCTTCCAACTACCATTGATTTTATTTACCCCATTGGCCATTAACTGTCTGTTTTTAACCCTATTGGCCAGCTTCCTTTAGATCCTTTCTTTCATCCTATTCATCACTCTCCCATTCACTCTGACTTCCTTTACCTTGGATTTGCCTGTTTCTGTTTACTCCCTCCTTTTAATTCATGTTTCTTCTGTCTGTGCAGGAGCTACTAACTGGCAAGAAGAGCATTATTTTTTTTTAACCCTTTCAGTGCCGCAGTATTAGCAATCAAAGGGTGGTATGCTCTGTTGGTAATGTGTGATAAGCAATAATGTGTCATGTGTTCTGTGCTTCATATTGGCAGGAAGAGCTTTCTCCTATCCATTTGATTTAGGGGTTTTATGAGGGTGACGGGGATGCAGATGGCAATGATAAGGTGTCAAGGCGACACTTTAGCTACATGCTGGCTGGTGCTTCACATTGTAAGGAATTAGATGATAATACCGTATGATACAGGTTCCTTGTTATAGGATGTGATCATTCAGTTACATGCTGGTTGGTGCATCACATTGTAAGGGATAAGATGATAATATAGACTGCAAAAGGCAACTTGTTATAGGAAGTGATCATTAGTGTCACATTCTGTGTGAGAAACACTGGGGTTTAGAAGAGACTGGGTGTGACATATTTCAAGGTTTAGCTGGCTCTTATGGCCTAGGAAGCATTATAAGGTACACTCTGTGTGGACAATACACCACAACACTGGAACCACTTATAGTGTAAATGCAATGTTACCATGGTTCATTTAAAACCAACCAGGGGCCTGGATTCGAAAATAAAGTTAATACTCCAGCTGTTGAGTATTAAAACTACATTTCCCATATGTTAAGCATCATGGGAAAGAGAGTATTCAACAACTAAAGTGCTAAAGTTTATGCTCTGAAAAATCCCCCTCGTTTTTTAATCGAGGTCTCTTATAATCTGACCTCAAATTGAGGTCAGATTATAAGACATGGATTCAGGTCCCCAGCAGAGCTGCAGGGGACCTGGATCCCCCTCTCTAGCAGCAGGGGATGTCTGCGCAACGAGCACAGACTCCCCTGCTTCCGCCCGGCATGACCGCCGGGGCTTCTGTGAAGAAGCCGGGTACTTCCGCTTTCGTCACTGAAGTCCCGGCGAGCGTGCCGGGCGGCAGCAGGGGAGGTCTGCGCTCATCGCGCAGACTTCCTCTGCTGCCCCACTAGGCACCAGGGACAATCGGGCAGCTGGGGGATGTCTGCACTATACGTGCAGATATCCTCCATGCTGCCCGACACGGCAGACTATTATGACGGACAGCTGTCCGTCATAATAGATTGCCGTGTCGGGCAGCATGGAGGATGTCTGCAAGTATCGTGCAGACATCCCCCGGCTGCCCCCACTAGCCACCAGGGTTTGAAGTACAGGTAAGGGGGGGGGACAGAGAGACAGGGGGAGGGAGGGGGGCAACAGGGGGAGGGAGGGAGGGGGGCAGAGAGACAGGGGGAGGGGGGCAGAGAGACAGGGGGGACAGAGCAGGAAGGGGGGAGAGACAGTGGAAGGGGGGCAGAGAGAAACATGTGGGGGGAAGAGACAGGTGAGTGGGGAGTGAGACAAAGCTGGGGGCAAGGGAAAGAGAGAGGCAGCATTGGCACATAAAAAGAAATAAACACAAGAAATGCATTTTTTTTAATATAATATTTTATTAAAAAAGCAATTTACATGTGAATATATACAAGTTTAACTTTTTTCCTATAGGGTAGTCTTATATTCAGGCTTTTAGTATTTTTCCTAAAGGAATATCCAAAGTTTGGGGGGGTCGTCTTATAATCAGGGTCGTCTTATAATCGAGCAAATAGTACTGCAGCTGCTGTGGAATACACATATCATGATTCTCAGCCCCCCCCGGAAAAAATTCTGAAGACGCCCATGAATAGGCCTCAAGGACCTGTTACCTCATCCCACTGCATCACAGTGTGCATGTGTGTGCACATAGAGTGTGCACATAGAGTGTGCACAGAGAACTCCCATGTGGCATGAACTCAAGTAACCAGTAACAGGACTGTGCAAATTTGTTCCCCTATGAGCCACATTTGTAAACAGTTAGAGGATGTCTTGCCTTTATATGCATCATTGAGAACAAGGACAAAGGATTGAACTTGATGGACTATTTTTCCACCTAAATTACTATACTACTAAACATGGCATTATTATGCGGAGTATGACCATTTCTTTTTTTTTGTTTAAAATTTGTTTATTGGGAAAGCAAATATCACATCAGAAACATTTTCATAATAACAATGTGTATGCCAGAAGTAACATGGCCTAGGCGATCATGCACTGGGAAAGAAAATAAAAAAAATAAAAATAAAAAATTCAAAAGGTGTCACAGATGTCCCGAGTGCGGAATCCTACGCCCGGATCTTGGGGTAGACAACTATATATTCACTTCTGAACATAGTGCAAAATATATATAAATATGCATATAAATATATACAATATATCGCATCTGTAATAAAAATATATACGGAAGAGAAAATGGGAGAGAGGGAGACAAGAGAGGGAAGGAACATGTAAAAATAGCCAAAGAGAAACATACCACAAAGACGAATAGATCGAAGAGAAGACGAAACCAAGGGGTGGGGAAAGAAAGAGCACCAGAGGGAATCCACATTTAAATATAGAGTCAGGGCATGTTAATGTGGCCGCCAAGCGGTCCAGATTGTTCCGCCTCAGTAATATCAGCTTCGCATTCTGGGCTGTCAAGATATAACATCCAATGTGTCCATCTATTGCTATGAGCCAGTCCGTTGCCATTCGCCGTGTGCACCATATCCTCGACCACTCTAACTGACTCAACAGAAGCCAGCCACTCCCGAAAAGTGGGGGGAGTAGATTGCTTCCAGTGCCTTGGAATCAATAATTTGGCAGCATTAAGAAGGTGTATTGTGAGCGACCTCTTATATGCCCCTATAGGGTGTGGAGTGTGATGTAGCAAGACAGGTAGAGGGGCCTGGGGGAGAGTCGGGTCTCCTACTTGTCTAATAGATTTAAGGACTGTATTCCAAAAAGGCTGTAGCACCGGGCAAGACCACCATAGGTGGAGAAAGTCGCCTGCCTGACGGTGGCATCTCCAGCATCTATCAGATGTTGTGTGATATATTTTGTGTAGAGTGGCTGGGGTAAGGTACCATCTGGTGAGCAACTTGTAGGCATTTTCCTGTATGTGTGTAGACATGGAACATTTATGCGCCAGGGTTACCATTTTACGCCACTGGGAAGCAGTCAATTCAATCCCGCAGTCCCTCTCCCAAAGTAGGACATAAGGTGGTTTATCCTGGTCTATCAGATCCGTAAGGAGACGATATATGGTGGAAACTAGCCTAAGTGGTCGTTCCTCAGTCATACATAGTAGTTCAAAGTCTGTTACGTCCGTAGGGATTTGATGACGTGCCCCCAGTGATGAGGTGTAATGATGTAATTGGTTATATTTATACAGAAGCCCCGCTGGGGGTGGGCAGTGCTGGAGCAGGTCCTCAGGGGGTCGAATACTACCCTCCGCTACTATGTGACCTAGCCTTGGATATCTGACTGGTGTTTGGAAAAAATCATTAAAGAAAGAGTATTGCAGACCCGGGGGGAAATGGGAATTTCCGAGGAGTGAGTGAAGTAAGGAGGGAGATTTAGTAAGACACGGGTGAGCGGTACATTGCTTCCAGACTTTTAAAGTGGGGGCTACTGTGGGATGAGTAACCTGTGCCGGTGTCAACTGGGCCCGAGGGACCCAGGCGGCAAGGGGTATTGGGACAGTCAGGCCTCTGTGCTCAAGAGAGACCCAGAGCTTTGAGGCCGGCCTGGACCAGTCTACTATTCTAGCTAGGTGCACCGACTTGTAATATCTCTCAATATCTGGGAGACCAATACCTCCCAGACACTTGGGGCGGGTAAGGACTCTATAACTTATCCGCGGATGCTTGTGGCGCCAAATAAAACTTGTGATCAGAGATCTCAAAGATGAGAAAAAGGATTGGGGTATGTAGATGGGTAAGGTTTGTATGATGTACAGGAAACGGGGCAAAATGTTCATTTTTATGATGGAGGCTCTCCCAAACCAAGAGTGTCGTTTGAGGGACCATTTGAGTAGGTCACGTTTACACGTCGTTAGTAAAGACCCCAGGTTCAGATCAAATAAAGAGGTCAGGTCCTTATTCAGGTGAACCCCTAGATATTTGATTTGATGGTCATTCCATCGAAACGGAAAAGAAGACTTAAGAGGACCTACCACATTATGGGGGAGGGAGATATTTAGAGCTTCAGATTTGGTGTAGTTAATTTAAAAATTTGAGAGGGAGCTAAATATATCAAATTCTTTCATGATATGGGGTAGGGAGATTACAGGGTTAGTGATAAAAAACAAAAGATCATCAGCATAAGCAGCCAGTTTATGGTGATTTGGGCCAACCTGCAGTCCTGTGATGTCTGGGTTGGATCGCATGGCGCAGGCCAGCGGTTCCAGAGTAAGTACAAAAAGGAGTGGCGACAAGGGACATCCCTGTCTGGTCCCATTTGATAGGGTGAGCTGGTCAGAGAGAGTGCCGTTAACCCGAACTCGGGCAGTTGGAGTCTGATACAGTGATGAGATCCAGCGCAGCATAGAAGGACCCATGCCTGTGTGGCTTAGTACAGCACGAAGAAAAGACCAGCTCACCCTATCAAAGGCCTTCTCTGCATCTGTAGAGAGCAGCATGACGGGGGTATCATCGGAGGCAGCCAAGTGAATGAGATTGAGGATCTTAGTGGTGTTGTCCCGTGCTTCTCGGCCCGGGACAAATCCTGCTTGGTCAGGGTGGATTAAGGAAGGGAGAACAATTTTAAGTCTGTTACTAAGAATTTTGGCGAACAACTTTAGGTCGACGTTCAAAAGTGAAATCGGTCTGAAATTGGCACAGGATTCTGAATCTCTTCCCTCTTTTGGTATAACCGTGATATGGGCCTCTTGTGCTTGCGGGGGAAGGGAACCTACGTTCGAAAGTGAGTTAAAAGCAAGGAGGAAGGGGGAGCTGAGGGAGTCATGGAATAGTTTGTAATAAGCAATGGAGAACCCATCTGGGCCGGGGCTCTTCCCTGTAGGGGATGATTTGACGGCATCAAGAAATTCGTCTGCCGATATCGGGGAGTCCAAGCTCAATGCGTCTATTGGGTCTAACTTACGTGTCATGTGTGTATCTAAATAATTTCGTATCCTTTCATTAGAGAGAAGTATCTGGGAAGGGGACACAGGGCCAGGCAGGTTGTACAAATCTGAGTAGAACAGCCAGAATGTATCCGCAATTTCGGGAGTCAAGGATGTGGTAGTCCCCTGCGCCGTCCTAATTTTAGGAATAAAGCTAGTGGAGTGACGGTCTCGCAATGACCTAGCCAGCAGTTTACCAGACTTATCTTTAAATTGGTGTAGGCGGCTTTTCACTTGGAGGTGCGCACGAAGATCCCTGCGATTACATAAATCCGCCAATTTCGATTTCAGCACCAATAAAGATTTGTAGACTGAGGGGTTTAGAGTCAGCTTATGAGAGGTTTCAATGTCGGAAATCTCTGCTAATAGCCGAATCAAGGAAGCGGAGTGTACTTTTTTCTTGTGGGCTCCTATATTAATAAGTTGCCCCCGTATCACCGCTTTATGCGCTTCCCACACCACGGATGATGAGGTGTCAGGAGTAGCATTTTCCATGAAATAATTCTTTAAACTAGTATTGAAGGAGGAAACCGTTTCCGGATCTTTAAAAAGAGACTCATTAAGCCTCCAGTGGGGTTGGCGTTTATGCAGGGACGGGAGGGAAACAGTAATCTGTATCGGGGCATGGTCGCTCCATGTGATGTGACCAATATCAGAGTGGACCAGTAATGGAAGGTGTCTATGTGAGAGAAACAGATAGTCAATTCTAGAATAACGCGAATGTGGTGTGGAATAAAATGAATAGTCTTTAGTAGTGGGGTGTTGGGTGCGCCATGCGTCTGCAAGTTGGCCTGAGTGTAGTGCACGTTTTACCTGTTTAA
The DNA here is from genome assembly GCA_036172795.1 of Pelodytes ibericus. Taxonomy (NCBI): domain Eukaryota; kingdom Metazoa; phylum Chordata; class Amphibia; order Anura; family Pelodytidae; genus Pelodytes; species Pelodytes ibericus. Next base: position 104,634,342 of record CM069857.1, on the reverse strand, counting down.
TTTTTGAAAATCGAATGGAGGAAGCCCCCGTGGAGGAGTCAAGGCGTGGGTCAAGCGTGACGTTGAAGTCTCCACCCAATATCACCATGCCAGAGGCGAAACCTTGTAACTTATCTGTCAGAGATGTGATAAAAACATGTTGGTTATCATTGGGGACATATAAGTTGGCTATCGTAACCACATCTGAACCTATAATTCCTTTCAGAAACAGGGCCCTGCCCTCACTGTCCGACCACTGGTCCTGGACAGTGAAGGGGAGGCCCTTAGAGACAAAGATCGCAACCCCCTTATTCTTCTGAAAGGGTGAATGTGAGTAATAAGCATGGGGGAAATTATAATCAGAAAATTTAGGTACCTTACCCCTGAGAAAATGGGTCTCCTGCACTAGCGCGATGTCGGTGCGGAGCGCCTTGAGTTCACGAAAAAGGCGAGAGCGTTTATTAGTCGTATTGAGACCTTTTGCGTTTATAGAAACTATCCTGATCTGAGCAGAGCTAGCCATAACCATAGAGAGACATGCTGAACGTAATGAAGGACATTCCCTCCAGTGCTCGGGGAAGAAAGGGAAAAAAGGAAAAGAAGGAAGCATAAAAGAAACTACATATATCTTGTCTTCATGACAAAGTGTCAGGTTGACACCAAGGGCAGTCGTGCCAACTGGGGGGCCGGGCGACCCTTGTATGGGCACGCCGGGACCTCCAGAATTTACAGCGGCACTAATCTGCTTGGGGAGCATGGCAGAGCGAAACAGCAGCGCAGCCAAAACATAGGTTTCCCATATGCAGGATAACAGGGGGCCCGTAAACAAACAGCAGGCCAAAATAGGTGTGTAAAATGGCAGGTGCGTCCAGAAAGGGGCCGAGCACCTTTTATGAACAAGGAACAACACACGTCTCAGAACGCGAGACATAATAGAAATTATAAATGAGTAGTGGGGTCAAGAGGAACATAGTCTGTCTACAAGAGATCAGTCCATGCATGTGTACATAACATATAAACATTAATACTGTCATTTTGAGCAAATCCTCCCAGCTTGACCCGACACCCACCACCGATCCCACCTAGGATGAATGAAACAAGTTGAGGTGAGGAAAACCAGGGACGGCCAGGTTTCAAAGAGTGAACAGTCTTTTAGGCACCATATAGGATCGCCAATGTCTAAATAAGAATAAAAATTAGAATACAAATACACGAGGAGGAGATCCACCAGTATGGTACGGTTTCAACCGTTATGGATATCCAGGACTGCTGAACCAGGTGTGCCAGAGTTTATAGGTAATGTAGAGGGTAGGCGTCGGGGTCTCCGCTTCTTCTGCGTCCTGGGGATCCAAGGTAGGTTTTGAAGGTTCGAGAGTTCCGGCGGTGCAGTGGTGCCGTCCATCCAGCCAGGAAGATCTGGGGCCTCTAGTTGCAAGGCGTCACAAAAGGAGGGGAGGTCTCTGGGAGACCGCAGTGTGATCTGTGTGGAGCCCTTGTAAACCGTGACAGAAAGCGGGTAGCCCCAGCTAAAGGGAATGTTGGATCGCTTTAGAAGATCTGTTAATGGTTTCAACGTCTTCCGGGCCTGTAGAGTTGCCCAAGCCACATCGGGTAGAATTATCAGAGGCGACCCCAGGTAGGTAATTGAGCCTTGCTTCCGCGCCTTGCGCAGGATTTCCTCCTTCATGACATACGAGTGGAGGCAACAAATAACATCTCGTGGTCTTTGGCCTGAGGGATCTTTGGGCCGTAGGGCTCGGTGAGCTAGATCCAGCACAATTGGTTGCTCTGGAGAGCGTTGAATTATCCCCAAGAAGAGATCTGTGAGCACCTGATTCAGGTTCTCTGGCCCCTTAGCCTCAGGTAGGCCTCTGATCCGCAGGTTCGATCTTCTGCTTCTATTTTCATGATCGATCACCTGCTGGGAGAGTGTAGCCATCATTGAGCGTTGTTCTGCTAGCTGGGATTTAAGGTCAGTAAGCTCCTGATGTAGGGTTGCCTGGTCCGTTTCTACGACTTCCAGCCGCTGGCCCTGCTGTTTCAGGTCGACTTTAATGTCCTGTATCTCTTCCTTAATGGTGGCCGTAATTAGGCCCACTGCTGCGGTTAAGTCACGTTGCAGCTGTAGGGAGAGAGCTGTGAAGTCGGAACGTGTTGGGTAATCGTCCTTAGGTATGTGTCGGCTGGGCTGTGAGGGGCAGTCCTCACCCTCCGATTCCTCAGTTGTAGCGCGGGAAGGAGTCTCACTATCCACAGCATCCGCCGCCATCTTAGGATCGCCATGCGTCGCAAGCGGGACCAAGAATGTCCGTAAGTTGACAGGGAGCGTTTTTTTCGCACTTCTTTGCGGGTCCCTTGGGGGGGAATTCTTTTTAGAAAGCTTCCCCATAATCAATTTGAGCGAGTGGACGTGTGTTTTATCCAATTTTCGGCCAGCTGTTCAGGAGCTCAGTTAGCCTGCGTCTGCTCTCATCGGCATCCGGACACGCCCCCTGACCATTTCTAATATGGTGATTCTCTGTGTATTTTAGTCAAAATAATGCTTCCCATGGGTCCAAACACTATATATAAACATTCAATTATATAGCATGTTACCTGCTTTCTTCTACCTGCGTTTTTTTCCTAATAAAAGCTCAGCTGTGGGAGTTGAAATGATTGTTTTTGTTTAGCAAATAAACCTAGTTTTCATTTTATATAGAGTGGGCCTTCTCCTATTTTTGTTTGTTTGAACATCACAGTATCCATGGTAACAAAAGGTGAGTCAGTTTACAGTTACCCATCTTCCTATTCTTCTATTCTTAGGTTAAAAGCACCTGAAAATATCTTTACTTATAACAGTAACTATTATTATCTTACCAACAGATTAACATTGGTTTGATTTTATAGGAAATTTGCCTCCAATTAATATTATATTATATGACTACCTTCCAGTGTAAAGGAGGCCAATGTGAAATTGCATCACAATTTTTAAACCCTGACTTTTTCCCCCTCAGAGACATTTCATCCTAGACGTTGTTGGGAAGTGAGTCCAACGCCTGCCTCCATATTCAGCTGGATCATGTAGTTCAGACCACAGACTCAAACATTGTTTCAGAATCCTGGAGGTTCGAGAAAGAAGCTTTATGTTCAAAAGGGTACTCTACTCCAAGTTCAGCATTTACATATTTATAATCAGATAAAATAAAACAGGCACATGAGTGGTTTAAATACAAATAAAAAATAAACATTTTTCATACAGTTGCCCTTTAAGTGATTGGGTTACTTTTCCAAGGCTTTGAGAACTTTCTGTATCTATTTAAATCTCTAATGGTATGACAGACATCATGTGGGACTCATTAGATCCAGATTTTTCAGGATCATTATATGAAAGCCAAGGAAAAGTACTAATTTACCAGCTTACCATATGGTGCAAATACAGTTTCCTCATGGTGTACCCCATATTCAAAATGAAAATGCCCCCATACACACTGCTTAAAACACATGCAGGAGTGGTTTCATATGCCATGATGACATCACCTTCATGGGAATGTTTGCAGCATAGAGTCGCTGTTACACCCTGCATTCCAGTCTCCTGCTTGGTGTATACATGAGTTTGTGGTTACTTTTCATTTATTGCCACTAGTGACATCTGCATTAGAATATGGAACTTCTGATTTTAATGAAATGCTGCAGATGGGCCTTGTTGGATTCAATTGTGTGCAGCTCTGACCTATAAAGGGATGCTTGTACCTGCAAACTGGGTGTTTGCATTATATGGTTGCAGCCTTGAGGGTCTTATCAATATGCTCTGATACTTAGTCCCGAAATGGTGCCTCCAAAGTCCAGAATGGGACACATTGGGGTCACGTTGGGAAACTGTCTGCAATGTGGACATCATAAGCGATTGCACACCATTGCTTTTGAAACGAATGTTGAAATATGCCAGAAATGCAGAGAACCAAAGTGGTAGCCTCAAAGCCCCATTATATCCTGTGGGAGATTTAAGACACACACAAAATAGACTAAAAGAATGCAAAATAAACCTCCATAGGAAATTGGCCCAGATTCAAGAAATTGACACAAAATATTAAAATTACAGCCATTCACTGCTGAGCAATATCAACAGTGGCACATGGCAAGACCACCATTTTAGAGCAGGATATGCACATAGAAGAGAAAAAATTGTAAAAATAAAAAATGGCAAGCCAAGAGTCAGACTAGGGGGGACCAGGACACTGAAAGCAGGAGAGGGGAAGGCGAGGACAAAGACCTATGCCCTGGTGGAGAACCTGAAACTAGTCAGGAAGTTGTGCAAGCACTAAAACCGTTGAAGAACTGTGAAGAACCTTTGCAGATTGGTCTGATAAGGGGTCCCTTATCAGCAGAAGAAAAGGCTAGATTATGTACCCACAATTTAGGTCTGTACTGTGGTAGACCAAGTCATATGTACAAAGATTGCCGAGCACATCACCATTCTCCCCAGGTAAGCTGGTTTCTATTAATATCAAGACAAAGATTGTATCCCTTCCCACACAAGCAACCCATTTATCCTTCTCTCTCTCATTACATGGACTAAAGTATCCATATCACTGTCAGCTATGTTCGACTCAGGGGGCCAGCAGATATATTTTAGATGTGGAATTAGATAAAAACCCTTTCCATTCCCACACGTCAAAAGACATCACCCATACAGATTCAACTTGTGGATGGGAGTCCTCTCAAAACTGGTCCAATTACCCTGAAGACAATACCATTGATTGTAACCATTGGAGAACACCATCAGGAATTACAACAATTTGATATTGTACTGTCATTTGGGGTCTTCCCTGGCTACAAGCCAACATTAACTGGGAGACAGGGACTTTAAGTTTTACCTCAAAACACTGTACTGAGAGTTGTCTTGTTAATCCAGACCTATGCCTCACCATGGAACCCAAGGCCTTGCTTCAACTCCCATCCATTTACCAACAGTCCCGGGATGTTTTTAAAAAGAAAAGGGCAGATACTTTACCTCCCCATAACAATTATGACTGCCCAATTCAATTATTACCTGGTGATCTTTCATCATTAAAATAATATATAGATATAAACCTTGCTAAAGGTTTTATCAGGCCTTCTACTTCTCCAGCTGAAGCAGGCATTTTCTTTGTCAAGTACTACCGGGAATTAAATAAAATAACCACAAAGAACCGCTACCTGCTGCCACTCATCTTAGAGTTGATGGAGATATTACGCACAGCACAAGTGTTTACTAAAACTGATCTTCGAGGGGCCTATAACCTGGTACGAATCAAAGATGGAGATGAGTGGAAAACCGCTTTCAGATCACATTATGGCCATTTGGAATATACTGTCATTTCAGTACTTCATCAACGACATCTTTCGTGATATCTTGGATTGTTTCGTCATAGTTAATTTGGGCGACATTCTTATTTATTCTTCATCAATACAGCAACACAGAGAACATGTTCACATAATACTCTCCTGCCTACGACAACATTAACTGTATGCAAAGTTGGAAAAATGCATCTATGAAACACAACATGTTGATTTTCTCGGTGTCATCCTTGTAAAAAAGGTGACTGCTATCTTGCGATGGCCCATACCCAAAGACTGAAAAGCCAGTCAACATTTTATTGAATTTGCCAATTTCGGAAATTATTTGAAATTTTTCCAGGATAATTCAACCCATCACAACATTAACCTCCAAGACCAAAAATTTCAAGTTAACGGAGGCAGCTCAAAAAGCATTTGAGACTCTGAAATCCAAGTTCACTACAGCTCTCATCCTAACCCTTCCAGACCCTTCAGTTGCATATAACTTGATGGTAGATGCCTCCGACTCAGCGGTGGGAGCCATGCTATCCCAAAGATGGGAACACAATGGACTGTCCAACCCAGTAGCATTCTTTTCATGGACATTGAGTATTTTTGAACGTAACTATGACATGGGCGAACATGAATTATAAGAACTTGCTTGCCCCTCCCCCATTTAAAAAAAAAATACACACAAATTCTGCCTACAATATGTGCTCTCTAATATCCAGGTATACTTTTGTAATATAGGAATTGAGTACTTGTATTGCAGTGTAAAAATTGTGGATAATAAGTGTATAATTGCAGTGTATAGTATGGAACAAAATGTATACCTTCTTTTTATGCAACTGTAATAAAAGTACTCAGTACCTAGTACTTATTATGCAACTGTAATAAAAGTATACACAGATATTATAGAACAGTTACATATTGTAGGTAGCAACTAACATTAAAATACAGCTATGTTACAGTAATGATATATTATTCAGTAGGGAAGGGGTCAGCAACCTTTTTCCACTCGGGGCAGAAGCAGACTGCGTGGTGATGGCGGGCCACATTCATGTATTGCACAATTATAAAACAATAAATATACACACAAATCACATGCCTATCTATATGTATATAACTAGTTGCATTTATACTTTTTAATATTATATTCAACTATTTTCATATGTAATAAAAATGTTATTGAAAAATTGCATTTCTTGTTTTTATTCCCTTCCTCTGCACTCTCATTGCACCTAAAGGACTTAACACAGCACCATACAGTACCCACAGCACTTGCCATGCACCTATATTGCACCCACAGCACCTGGCTTGCACTCATATTACACCTATTTGGCATGCCACCGTGTCAATTTGCCCCACAGAACTGCCCCTGCAGAACATGCCATAGTGTCAGTTTGCTCCACAGTATATGTTATTTTGCCCCAAAGAACATGCCATAGCATCACTTTGCTAATTAAAATAAGCAACTGTCAGGTACCAATTAACATGCCACAGTCACTTTGCCATTAACACATGTAACTTGCTGCTTGCCCTTTAAAATATTCCACAGTATGCCCAGCAACATATTTGGACACATAGCCACTGGCATTGAGATACTGGATACTGGACACACAGCCTCTGGTACTGAGATACTGGGGACACAACTGCTGGTACTGAGATACTGGATACCCGACACACTGCCACTGGTTCTGAGATACTGGATACCCGACACACAGCCACTGGTACTGAGATGCTGGATCCGGGACACACAGCCGCTGGTAGTGAGATACTGGTTATTGGACACACAGCCACTGGTACTAAGACACTGGATACTGGACACAAAGCCAATGATAATGAGATATTGGATACTGGACACATAGATGCTGGTACTGAGATACTGGATACCATACACACAGCCACTGGTACTGAGATACGGGACACACAACCACTGGTACAAAGACACTGGATACTGGACACAAAGCCACTGATAATGAGATACTGAATACTGGACACATAGATGCTGGTACTGAGACAACGGGTACTGGACACACAGCCAGTGGTACTGAAATACCAGATACTGGAGACACAACCGTTGGCAGTGAGAGACTGGATATTGGACACACAGCCACTGGTACTGAGATGCTGGACACAAAGCCACTGGTACTGAGATACTGGATACTGGACACACAGCCACTGGTAATGAGATACTGGGTACTGGACACACAGCCGCTGGTACTAAGATACTGGATACTGGACACACAGCCACTGGTACTGAGATACTGGATACTGGACATAGCCACTGGTACTAAGATACTGGATACTGGACACACAGCTGCTGATACTAAGACACTGGATACTGGACACAAGCCACTAATAATGTTATACTGGATACTGGACACAGCCACTGGTACTGAGATATTGGATACTGGACACAGCCACTGGTACTGAGATATTGGACACTGGACACACAGCCACTGGTACGAAGACACTGGATACTGTCACAAAGCCACTAATAATGAGGTACTGGATACTGGACACATAGATGTTGGTACTGAGATATCGGGTACTGGACACACAGCCACTGGTATTGAGATACTGGATACCAAACACACAGCCACTGGTACTGAGATACCAGGTACTGGACACACAGCCACTGGTACTGAGATACTGGATACCGGACACACAGCCACTGGTACTGAGATACTGGATACCGGACACACAGCCACTGGTATTGAGATACGGGACACACATCCACTGGTACTGAGATAATGGATACAGGACACACAGTCGCTGGTACTGAGATACTGGATACGGGACACACAGTCGCTGGTAGTTAGATACTGGTTACTGGACACACAGCCACTGGTACTAAGACACTGGATACTGGACACAAAGCCACTCATAATGAGATACTGGATACTGGACACATAGATGCTAGTACTGAGATACCGGGGACTGGACACACAGCCACTGGTACTGAGATACTGGATATGGGACACACAGCCACTGGTACTGAGATACTGGATACGGGACACACAGCCACTAGTACTGAGATACTGGGTACAGGACACACAGCCGCTGGTAGTGAGATACTGGTTACTGGACACAAACCAATTGATAATGAGATACTGGATAATGGACACATAGATGCTGGTACTGAGATACCAGGTACTGGACACACAGTCATGGGTACTGAAATACCAGATACTGGAGACACAACCACTGGCAGTGAGATACTGGATACTGGACACACAGCCACTGGTACTGAGATACTGGATACCGGACACACAGCCACTGGTACTGAGATACTGGATATTGGACACACAGCCGCTGGTACTAAGACACTGGATACTGGACACAAAGCCACTGATAATGAGATATCGGATATTGGACACACAGCCATTTGTGTTGAGATACTGGATACTGGACACACAGCCACTGGTCCTGAAATACCAGGAACTGGACACACAGCCGCTGGTACTGAAATACTGGATACTGGACACGCAGCCACTGGTACTGAAATACTAGGTACTGGACACACAGCCACTAGCACTGAAATACCAAATACTGGAGACACAACCGCTGGTACTGAGATTCTGGTTACTGGACACACAGCCACTGGTACTGAGATACTGGATACTGGACACACAGCCACTGGTACTGAGATACTGGATACTGGACACATAGCCACTGGTACCGAGATACTGGATACTGGACACATAGCTGCTGGTACTGAGATACCAGGTACTAGACACACAGCCGGTCGTACTGAGATATTGGACACACAACCACTTGTATTCAGATACTCGATACTGGACACACAGCCACTGGCACTGAAATACCAGGTACTGGACACACAGCCGCTGGTACTGAGAATCTGAATAGTCAGAGGCACGCCAAGGTCAGTGACAACAGAGATCAGTGTAATGAGACAGTCCAGGGTCAAAATAACACAAGGCAAAGAGATCAAGAGTAGTCAGGAAAACCAGGTCAAAATACAGAACAAAATAATTCCCAAGCCTAGATTATGCATGAGACACCAATCACAGTCAAGGTACTAGCCTAATTAGAGGGTTTAAATACCTTTTTGCCATCAGCTGTTTGAAGAGGCAGGGATGTGAAAATAGACGGTATCACTTTAATTTGTTTTAAATCTACCTCTTGCACATGTGCCGTGGCCATGTGGGAGTCGATAGGACTCTGGAAAGATGGTGTTGTGGAGCTCCAACAGCTGTCGCAATCAGGGCCGTGGGGAGGCACAGAGGAAGAGGAGCGGGGGTGACAGGAAGCAGTGAATCCGATTTTTCCAAGTTCCATGCAGCATTTGAATTGTATGATAGCAGGATCACTAGGTGAATACATCACCTAGTGATGCAATTTACATGGCAAGTCCATGACTGGTAGATTTGCAATCAGTCTAGTATGGGTACACAACATAGTTAGTTCTGGGGTTGTGTATTTGTATTGATAAGCTTAAGTATCAGCAGTGTCGTGATCTCAGGTTCCCTCTACATCAGCACACATATCATATATCTATATTTCTTGTTCATTCACATTATTGTGAATTACAGTGACTACTGATATATATTTACACATCCTAGTACAGCAGTACACCTTCCTTTTCATTGTGGTTACACATTGACATCTGTGCTGCACAAGTATTTGCCATGGTCCCATAAATGTCCAAAATATTTTTTTACAAATATCATAAAGCAGGATATTTTGATTGAAAATAATATAAGGCCATATATGTAGGCATGTCCATGTGACTTTAAAATTGAATTCTCCTTCTTAAATCCGGAATGTTCAGATGCGTAATTGGGTAACCGAATATCTATGATATTTCATGGCGAAAATGTCCCAATCTGAACCAATTCAGACACAAATTGAGGAATTTATTGAGTATTGGCAATTTGTTAAATTCGGCTTAAGTGCCCAACCCAAATTGTGACAAATGGCTGTATATGGAGTAGACCCTTTGGTACCCTGTGCTAATAGCTGTTTTGCCTTGGATTTATCTACCTACCTACTGTATTTCCATGGTATGCTGGGTGTATTTGCTGAGGACTCATAGCAGGACCTTGGAGCCCTAACCTGGGAGCCTAACTACCCAGGTAAAGGCTTCTAGTCATTGGTTTCCCATCACAGCACACCTCCTGTCATTGTTTTTCTACCTCAGCATGCCAGCCCAGCCCTGTCCACCAGCTACCAGGCTGCCCTATCCAAGGGCTTGCAGCCTGCCCTCTCTGAGGGCTTACAGCCTGCCCTGTTCAAAAACATCCATCTTGCCCTATTCAATAACTTCCATCTTGCCCTGTTTGAGAGCTTCCATCTTACCCTGTGGCAGGTCTTTTAGCCTGCCCAGCAGGGGCGTTGCTAGGTCTTCGGATGATCTGGGGCTAGAGCCCAGATGAGCTCGGTCACACACAGGGGCGTACCTAGAGCATTTGGCACCCGGGGCGGACCCTGAGTGTTGCACCCCCCCCCCATAATAAAAATGTAAGAAAACACCCACAAATTTTTCAGTGTTTGAAAATTGTAGAATTATAGATACCAGGAATATTGTGCCACTCAGAACCCAGTAATATTGTGCCAGTCAGATACCAGTAATATTGTGCCTTTCAGATACCAGTAATATTGTGCCAGTCAGATACCAGGAATAGTGTGCCATTCAGAGCCCAGTAATATTGTGCCAGTAAGATACCAGTAATATTGTTCCACTTAGAGCCCAGTAATATTGTGCCAGTCAGATACCAGGAATATTGTGTCATTCAGAGCCCAGTAATAGTGTGCGAGTCAGATGCCTGTAATATTTTGCCAGTCAGAGCCCAGTAATAGTGTGCCAGTCAGAGCCCAGTAATATTGTGCCACTCAGAACCCAGTAATATTGTGCCACTCAGAGCCCAGGAATATTGTGCCACTCAGAGCCCAGGAATATTGTGCCACTCAGAGCCCAGGAATATTGTGCCAATCATAGCCCAGTAATATTGTGCCACTCAGAACCCAGTAATATTGTGCCACTCAGAGCCCAGGAATATTGTGCCACTCAGAACCCAGGAATATTGTGCCAATCATAGCCCAGTAATATTGTGCCACTCAGAACCCAGTAATATTGTGGCAATCATAGCCCAGGAATATTGTGCCAATCATAGCCCAAGAATATTGTGCCACTCAGAACCCAGTAATATTGTGCCAATCATAGCCCAAGAATATTGTGCCACTCAGAACCCAGTAATATTGTGCCAATCATAGCCCAAGAATATTGTGCCACTCAGAACCCAGTAATATTGTGCCAATCATAGCCCAAGAATATTGTGCCACTCAGAACCCAGTAATATTGTGCCAATCATAGCCCAGTAATATTGTGCCAATCATAGCCCAGTAATATTGTGCCACTCAGAACCCAGTAATATTGTGCCAATCATAGCCCAGGAATATTGTGCCACTCAGAACCCAGTAATATTGTGCCACTCAGAGCCCAGGAATATTGTGCCACTCAGAGCCCAGTAGTATTGTGCCAATTAGATGCCCAGTAATATTGTGCCAATCATAGCCCAGTAATATTGTGCCACTCAGAACCCAGTAATATTGTGCCACTCAGAGCCCAGGAATATTGTGCCACTCAGAACCCAGGAATATTGTGCCAATCATAGCCCAGTAATATTGTGCCACTCAGAACCCAGTAATATTGTGCCACTCAGAGCCCAGGAATATTGTGCCACTCAGAACCCAGGAATATTGTGCCAATCATAGCCCAGTAATATTGTGCCACTCAGAACCCAGTAATATTGTGGCAATCATAGCCCAGGAATATTGTGCCAATCATAGCCCAAGAATATTGTGCCACTCAGAACCCAGTAATATTGTGCCAATCATAGCCCAAGAATATTGTGCCACTCAGAACCCAGTAATATTGTGCCAATCATAGCCCAAAAATATTGTGCCACTCAGAACCCAGTAATATTGTGCCAATCATAGCCCAAGAATATTGTGCCACTCAGAACCCAGTAATATTGTGCCAATCATAGCCCAGTAATATTGTGCCAATCATAGCCCAGTAATATTGTGCCACTCAGAACCCAGTAATATTGTGCCAATCATAGCCCAGGAATATTGTGCCACTCAGAACCCAGTAATACCCACACACACCTAGACACCCTGACACACACACACACACACACACACACACACCTAGACACCCATACACAGTCACACTTTTTTTTTTTTACTTACCTTACACTTGGTCCGTCATCCAGGACCTTCTGCCGGATGTCCGTCCACCTGACATCAGGCAAGCAGCTGACACAGCGCGACGGGGGCGGAGCTTGCACCCGTCGCGCTGTGATCTCTATGGCCAAGAGGAGAGGCTAGGGATCGAGCTCCCTATAGCAGCCTCTCCTCCCGATCGGCCCTCACCCCCGCGTGAGGTTAATCCTCTGATTCTGGGACTATGTCCCAGACGGAGGAAAGCTCACCGGGGGTTTTTTTTTTTTTATAGCCCTGGAGTCTCGGGGCTGAATAATACTTTAGCCCCAGAGTCTCCATTCGGGGCTATGAAGGGGGGACTCGGGGCTATAGCCCCAGTAGCCCACCCCTAGCGACGCCTCTGCTGCCCAGTCCAGCGGATGAGCTTCACCTGCCGAGTCCAGCCGGTGAGTGGCACCTTCCCAGTCCATGCAGTCTCAGCTACTAGCCAATACTGTCTGTGATACCATCCAGTCATGGAGCTATGCATTGTGGAGTGCAGACACACTCCACAACATTTCCTGCAAAAAACTCAATTTCCTGGATTGCAACACATAGAGGGTTGTGTTTAAAACCTCCCTAACTGTAAAGTTTTGGGAGAGGTAAAAAAAAAAGTGCAATCGCCTATGCCATATGTATAATGGCAACTGTGTCTTTTTTTAAAATCCCAACACTTTTCAGTGTGGGAGAAGGACCTCCATCAAATGGTTATTTGTAATAAACTGGCTGCGCCAGAGCACTGAGTGCAAGCACAATCAAAAAGTATGTAACCAGCGGTAGCATTATACATAGGTGCACATGCTGATAGCGCCATTACTTGGTGCTATGTGTGTATGCACTGCATTTATACATGACTCCCATAAAATGTGAAGTAGCTCTACAATTCAGTCCTTTAATAACATTAGGCTTTTCTTTAAAAAAAAAAAAAACGTTGTATTATCTCACTACATGATTTGTACAATTGTGGAAAACTCGAAACACGTAATTTTGATTCCTATCTTTTGTCTCTTTCCCACTGGGTCTGCGTTGCTATAAAATACATAATAGATATTTTAAAACTATTTTGAAGATGCCACCTCCACTGCAGCTATTCCATCCATTGATTGAAGTTATTTATCCTTAAATGTAACTGTCTGTTGCCAGATTTACAACTAGGGTTGCCACCTGGTAAAAAATTGGCTTAAAGCCAATGTTAAGCCTATGGAGGCAGTACCAAGGCCGGTATTTTTCTGAAGAAAGGGTGGCAACCCTATTTACTGTAACAACACACTCGGATATTAGGGCTCTATATTGGAGAACAAAATAGAGGCCATGACACACATGCACAATAGTTTCTATAAAACAATGGCATGATTTTGTGTTTAGTGTTTTAGTGGGAACTATCTGGCTACCTAGTAACTAATGGGGAACACAATCACCTGTATGAAATGGTGGTTCTAGGTTTTTGAGGGCTCTACACAAAATATCAGATGGGGGCCAATATTTCACCTATTACCTGTTTCCCACAATTATCTCCTAATAAAAAAAAAAAACAATTATCTCCTAATTCCAAAACAACTTCATTTTTTGCTACAGTTGTCCTTTAAATTTTGTAAGGCTGGAACTTACTGTGCAACAGTGTACATAATCTACAGTATGTGTCAGATATTTTTTGACAGAGTTCAAATTTAACCACAGTCCCACTGTGTAATTCAAGTATTACAAGTATAAACATAAGTACCAGCATTGATTCCCTCTTAATCTTCTGCGCTAATCTAGAGGCAAAACCTGTTATCCACATACAGAGACCATTTTACTGCTGTTGTATCTCCAGACCTTCTTGAGCAATGGTCAGTCCTCTATATTAGAGATTTTTAACTGCTGTTTGATAAAGGGGACCTCCTACCTGAGGTTTGAACCTTGTCTATCAGGTTAGTTTCACACATACCTACAGGTGTATTAACTTCTATCTTAGATAGATGCAATCTATCTTATGCCTGACTGTTACGCACAATTGGGAGTGTAACCTCGGTAGCTTATAACTATACAGTTGTATACACGTTACATTAAACAAAACGTAGGGCAGGTCCTGCCAAAACATTCTTGCTTTCTAACAGGAGTATTTGGTCTTGCAACGCAGCAAGTAATCATTTGATAACTTGGGATAGTCATTCAATCTTTCATATCCATGGGATAATGGAGTATACAAGAGGTATCCAGCAGTCAGTATTATTATTATTGTCTTTTAAACACTTTTTTTTTTCAAAATTATCATTTTAATAACATTACTTGAGGTGTCTATATGCAGTGGTGTATCTTGATTTTGTGCTGCCCTAGGCAGACAAAATCCGGGCACCCCCCTACCCAAGCTGCACACCCACGTTACAAACCTAAGACATGCCCCATCATTCAGACTCACATCAAGCTCAGTCACACACTCCTACTCCCATCACACTCAGTCACACACACTGTCTCCCATCTCACACACTCTGACTCCCATCACACTCAGTCACACACACTGTCTCCCATCACACACACTCTGACTCCCATCACACTCAGTCACACACACTGTCTCCCATCACACACACTCTGACTCCCATCACACTCAGTCACACACACTGTCTCCCATCACACACACTCTGACTCCCATCACACTCAGTCACACACACTGTCTCCCATCACACACACTCTGACTCCCATCACACTCAGTCACACACACTGTCTCCCATCACACACACACTCTGACTCCCATCACACTCAGTCACACACACTGTCTCCCATCACACACACACTGTCTCCCATCACACTCAGTCACACACACTGTCTCCCATCACACACACTCTGACTCCCATCACACTCAGTCACACACACTGTCTCCCATCACACACACACTCTGACTCCCATCACACTCAGTCACACACACTGTCTCCCATCACACACACTCTGACTCCCATCACACTCAGTCACACACACTGTCTCCCATCACACACACACTCTGACTCCCATCACACACACTGTCTCCCATCACACACTCTGACTCCCATCACACACACTCTGACTCCCATCACACTCAGTCACACACACACACACACACACACACACACACACACACACACACCCACACACACACACACTCTCCCATCAGCACTTACCTTTCCCTGGTGGCAGGCAGCATGGTCCCTCCATGCTGCCTGTTCGGCTTCCCCGCGATTGTGCCGACAGGTCACGTGACTGGGCGCGCGTATGACGTCAGCGCGCCCGTCACGTGACTGTCGGCACTTCCGTGTCGGCACACTGCACGGGGAGCCGAACAGGCAGCACGGAGGTTTCTCTGTGCTGCCTGTTCGGCTCCCCGTGCAGCCTGGCAGGCAGAGCGATGGTGAGGGGGGATCTTCCGATCCCCTCTCACCTCTGTCTCTGCCTGCAAGCGCGGTCTTTTTTTTTTTAAAGGGACGTGTTTTTATTTTTTTTGAACTTTTTTTTTTTTTCAGTGCTGGGGGGCGCTGCCGCCCCCCAAAATTTGCCGCCCTAGGCATCCGCCTAGGATGCCTCGCGGTAAATACAGCACTGTCTATATGTATACCCAGGGTATCCAATGTGGAACATGAGCATTTGCCCAGAGCCCACTATTAAAAGGGGTGCCCATAGTCAGAGTTAAAATGGTATGTCAGGATGCGTGAATATTTAACATACAAGAAAAAGCAGACCTTCTCTGTGCACATAAGACATTTACTGTTACAAAAGGAAAGAAAGCAGGTGGGCTTACACCTGTCCTTACGCTGCAAGCAGTAGTGTATCTTCCACAAGGCAAACAAGGCACTCGCCTAGGGAGGCACTTTGCCAGAGGGATGGCACTTTGCCAGAGGGTGTTAAAGCACACTTTTGGTGCTTCAAACATTTTCGCTCCCTCCCCCACCGTTCAGCAAGTTTTAGCTCCTTCCAATTAATCAGGGTGATGGGGGCATGTAATGGACGTGGTGGGGGTATATAATGAGGGTGATGGGGCATTTAGTGTGTATGCAATATGGGTGATGGGGCATGTAATGGGGTGATGGGGCATTTAATGTGTGTGCAATGTGGGTGATGGGGCATGTAATGGGGTGATGGGGCATGTTGTGGGTGTGCAACATGGGTGATGGGGCATGTCGTAGGTGTGCAACGTGGGTAGGGGGTGCCCGAATTTTGTCTGCCTAGGGCAGCACAAAACCAAGATACACCACTGGCTGCAAGCCAACGGCATCCCAACAATTTTATAAAACCTGATGGATAAAAAATTGCTGCAGCAGCGTACGGACACAGGACAAGTGCTGGAGCAAAGCTAAGTTTATTGTACAAATTACATCATCATAGAGGGGGTGCAGACAGAAATAGGAAACCAAAAAAAGAAACTCCAGTGCCTGTCACCACATCAAACAACATGCCACTTCCTCAGGGCTTCACTAGAATAAGAGCAACTTCCAAGAGTTCCAAATTTGTGAAAAAATAATGGGGTAAGATGGACTATAAGGAGTGGTTTTTGGTATTTTTATAAAGATGGACTTCTGTATTGAAAGTTCTGACCAAGGCCCACCAGTGCTATAAAGCAGCCATGTGTATACACCTTTATAGCAAAGGGCTGGTAGAGTTAGCCTAGTCAGGGAAAGAGAATGGTTGAGGTAAGGCTGTTAATAATGATGATACTGAGGAGACAGACCGTGTAATACGTTGCAAAAACTATAAGACCCTTGCAAAATTGGTGCTTCCTATGAATAGTTTTCCTTATTTTAAGGCATTTCTAACAGCAATTGAGACAAAATATGTAATCTGTTTATGCTGTTTGTAATAGTAGTTCATTGAACTGTATATAGTTTAAATATAATCATAATACATGAGTAGCTGTTAGATATCTGATTTGGGGCTTTGGCTTTAGCCTCCCGATCTGACCCATCATTCGCCGCAAAGAATACTTTTCTCATACGAAATCCCCTGCAGCACCACCTTCTGTGACAGCTCCCTACGCCTCAACCTACCTTGAATGCAGGCTTAGCCCCGCCCATGTATATAATTGGCCGTGCAAAGCCGTGTTCTCTCTTTCAATCGGTTTATAACTGTGTCAATCCGCGGCAGGGTAGGTTGACCGGTGGTCACCCCAGGCTCTGCGGGGAGAAGTGCGGTTAGAGGAACCGGGGCCCCACAAAGCGGGAGCTTAAGGGGCCTCGGACATGATGAATTAAGGAAGGGCCTCTTTGTTCAGCCTTACACCCGCTGCCTTTCCTGACCTGACTTTCATTGTGTGTGTGTGAGTGTCTTTTGGTGTGCATTGTATGACTGAGCATTGTGTGCTGTGTCTGTAGTTTTAAACTGAATGCTTTGTGTAGATACATACTGTGTGTACTTGTGTATGCAGCATGTACAGGGTATGGATGCATCACACAATGTAGTGTGGTTTTCATGTCGGGTAATCACGTGCATAGCCTTTGTGTGTTCATTGATTAAATGGACACGCAGACAATTGTTAGCTGTGTAGATTACATGTGTGCAAATTAAATATAACATGATTATTGTGTGATTGCATTGCAATTCCATGCCTAAATCTAGGAATGTATGTGTGTAGATCGCATTACTGTTAATGTGTGTGTGTGCTCGTTTGGGGTCTGAATTTTCTTGAATAGTCCCATTTTTCGCTCCCTGTTTAATTTGATCTTTTACAACTCTTCCATATTTCTTGATATTCTTCTATCTCTTCTACTCCCATATTCTGCTACCCATCCCATTTGCCCTGCTCCCTGTCTATTCTCCTCTTTGGTGCTATACTGCCTCCTGCCTGGTTACATGAAGCGCTGTAAGTCAGACGAATTGCACCCTGATGAGGTGGGTGCACATGATGCTCCTACAATACCCACTGCTATGGATGTGCGAGTCACAGACAACCCACCCGATGTGGCATCTGCAGGGGCAACTATCAGCCAGGCACCACCGGCCATCACTCGAAGCAAACCACCTGACCTTAAGGTAATTATAGTTTTATTTTCTAATATGATTTACACTGATATCTACACACCTAACATGAAGTAGCAATATAAATATTCATATTTCGTGCAAGATGAGAAGTGTACTGCTCAGTGTAATCGAAATCAACTGCACACCTTTAGATTTTGGCCATCAGTCATACAGTCCTATAGTAGGTTTTGAGACACTTTTCTTTTAGCTGAGAAGAAGTGTAGGCTTGTATAATTGTTCAGCTTATTGTAGTGTGCGAGCACAAAAGTTACTGTATAGGTAAAATCGGATTATTTTATCTTAAAGAAGATGAACCAAAGATCTAAATCATTTATTTGATTGTTTATATTTGTATACTCCTAATTTTGGTGATTATGATGAGGAGGCGTGTCACTGCACCATTGGGTGGCATTATTCATTTTTGGCATTGGTCACAAAATCAAAGGTTGGACAACTTTCACTCCTGCAAGATACCTAACAGCTTTATATTTCATTTTTCATTTGGTGGGCTAATTTGCACAAAGAATGCAGTAAATATGCCTAGTTTATAATAGCATTCTCCCTGCCTATGACCACTAATGGGAAAAACAATTGGTCTGTTCAGATGTGACACCAAATGCACATATGTACAGTACACTCTCCTCTCCTCTTTGAGACAATGAAAGTGATTGTGCACTTTGCTGACATGTAAATGTACATTGAGCATTCCCATGCCTCTGTAAAAGGCATTTAAGACAGTTCATCTTGGACATTTCACTGCTGACAGTTTAAACGCTGAACTGTCAGAGGTGTATGGCATCGCGGCCTTGGCATCGCGCCTGTGTAAGCATGGACAGTACACAAATACAGTAACAACCACCCGTAAAACTAACTCTGAACTCTAATACTAACCCCCGACCCTTATACCCCGTCACCCAATACTAATCCTAACAGTGGCACCTGTGCTATAGATTCGCTATCACTAGACTAGTGGATTCCCAGGAGAAACTTTGCATTTTAAAGGTAAATGTTTAAAGCAAATAAAGTCATAAGTGCTGAATTAAATAAGCTATTATAACTTTTACCTTTTTTGTACTTTAAGTCTGAAATTCAAATGCTATTTAATTGTATTGTGTTAAAAAATTAACTGTATCAATGTCTATCAAAGTAGATACTTATCTTCGTGTATTTTCTTCAGACCCTCAATAACTGTCCTAGGTGTCCATATAATTGCATCCCACATTGGATCCATATATTTAAAACGAAAATATACAGAAAGCCAAATACTGTGGTGATTAGATATACAAATTGCAGATAGGATGTTTATGAACCCCTTATAATTTCCTTAATGTTCTAATAACTTCTGTATACTATTATCTCCAAAAATAATATCCAAAATACATTTATGTTAGTCATCTTCTAAAAGGCTAACTAAAAAAAAAAAAAAATTCCACTGGTGTGTTCCATGAAGAATACATTTGCATGGAACATAAATATAATCTGGTAAAGAAGTATTCATAATGCTATATGCAACCATTAGTCTTATCTTTGCTTCTGTGCCTGGTGTTAAGTGCAAGAACATTTCAATTGGGTTTATGATTGTGACAATTTCTAAAGGTTCAGTGAACCGTGAAAGGTTTTCGGCTGGCTCCATGAATATGGGAATATCTGAGGAAAAATTCCAGACTGTGCATGGCTCCTCCTTAACAAAGACATCACAGCCTTGCTAGCGGAGTTAATGAAGAACCAAGGTTGGCCAGCTTGCTCCACAAATAATAGGACACTCATCAAATCAAAATGTAGACTTTTTTTTCATACAAATTCACCAGATGGAGAAAGCACATCACCCAGTGGAAAAAAGCCTGCTAAACAGGGCCCAAACCCATTAGTCGTTTTTTCCACTGTGTGATGTGCCTTATCCACTTGCCGAATTTGTATGAAAATAAAGTCTACATTTGATTTTGACAATTGTCATATTATTTGTGGAGCAAGCTGGCCAACCCTTGGTTCTTCATTACTGTTCACAACAGGAACGCCGAGCTTTCAAATTATTTTGCCAGTGAGAGGAGCCTTCATTTTCTGATACTTTCTAGCAAAGTTCTAAACCATCAAGACTGAGGGGACACAAAAGGGTTCAGTAATGAACTTGCCACTTAGTTATCTTGGCCTCCATCATTGGCAAATTTACGGAAAGTATGTGGGTAACTAAATAATAAAGGAAGAAATAGCTGAAGTTCGGTCAGTGTGGTGGGGCATAGTTGAAAGGATCAGGTTGGCAATTAAGTCCTGCCCTTTTGCAAGTACTTAACTGGGAATTTTGCACTGCTTTTGACGTTGTGTGCTCTTTGACTTAATCTAAAGAATGTTGCACTTTCACACCATTCTATATTGCAGTTATTGTGACAGAAAACCTTTTACACTCCAAGTGTACAAAGATACCTACTCCTAATACATAAAGACTGGAAATATACCTCTAAGATAAAATATATTTTAGCTCCTCCTTCTACACAGGCCTCAATACATATATTTCTAATTTCTCCTAATACACTTCTCCTATATATATATATATATATATATATATATATATATACCAATCACCTCCGAACACATAGACATCATAACATCTCATCACGTCCTCATACATACACTGATATCTGGGCACATACCAGTCTCTCACGTACACACATGCCATAGCCCAATATATTACACTCTCTATGTATCACTGTGTGGATAATGTTTAACTTATTTAATTCTATAACTGTTGCCATAGAGACATTGGAAAAAGAACACATTTTTGGCTGGTTGTCTGTGGTTTGAGAGTTGTGGAGTGGGCTGACGTTCATTAAATTTGGGCGTTGAACATCAGGACTTTGATATAATGTTATTTAACGACATCAGTGTGCCTCTGGTGTTATAATGCAGGAGTTTGTACATTTCTAGGGAATGTCCAGTGATTATGACCTTATCTGTCAAACCCACAAGAGACCTTTGGGCAATCTATGTGCTATATTGAATAAACCCCATCTTCTGGCCTGCTGAATTGACCTCCCTGCAAGGTTTAGTTACAATGGAGATATAGCTGAACTGTGATGTGGTGAAAGGAGAGTGTGAGGTAAATGCAACTATAAAAGGATGAGACTGAGAATCCTATGAACTGACAGCAAAGTGGAATACTATAATACAATAATACTGTAATATTAGGGCCTTCTCTGACTGGACACAGAAATCACTTTTTGCATTAATAAGCATTTTCCCCCATGAGGCCATAATGGTGGACACAAAATTTAAAGCAATCTTTGCAGTTTACCTTTTGTAGTCCTATATCTTCAAGAACTATTAAAGGGACTCTGACATCTAAACATTGTTTACACTGTGAAGAATACAACATTATGAACAATTATCTATACACTGTTAGCAGAATTGCAGGCAAATGCATACATTAAGAGAAACTCATGTTTTAAATGTGTCTGTGATGAATGTATCCCATTCAAAGTAATTGATTTGCATATCAAGCCACAAAGGGATGTCATAAACAGGAGACATCACAATCATGTTTTAAATACATTATTGTCTTAAATAATGCATTTGCTGCCAATTCTGCTAAGACTTCTAGCTCCTTTTTCCAAATACATGGTATTCTCTATATTTGCAATGTAAACATTGTTAGGTCACCGAGTTCCTTTATATAATGTTTTCTAGAATGTTATTTTATGGTATTTTAGATCTAAGTATGTAAAATAACTCACCATAATAACCCAACCCCACCCTTCCTGGGAAAACCGTAGCAGTGAGAAAGATCGTTTGGCCCATAATAAAATGACAGTATTCATAAGCAATCTAGGCCACATGGCAATAAATGATACACGGAATAGCTCAGAGGAACCCAGTATTTCCAAAATGTCATTGTATTTGTCTTTATAACATCCCCCATTCTATGTGTCACACCCCTTTCCTGTTCATGTAGATCACATTTCTCTCTGTGCTCTCAGCTATCTCTCTGGGGAAAATGTTCAACAATGTTGGTCAGTTTTCAATCCATTAAAAAAAACCTCTCCAGGGCTCATGTTATTCTATGTTCATAGTGTGATAAAGTATGTGAATTTTTGCACATGTCGACTATTGTGACAGGAAATCTTTTCATATGTCCTCTGACTTGATTCCAGTTGAGACCCCTGAGTGGAAAAAAAGGGATTGGCAGTGTACTTAAAGGGTTAAATTAAGATTATACTTATCCATTAATTATAATCTGGTTCTTTGAAAGGGAACTATTGTAGTAGTTATAACTTTATTCATTTATGTTGTGCTTATCACATGTACTGTTCATGTAGACACCTTAATCATTACTTATTTCATAAATCTATGTAGGTAGTTTTCATTTGACATGACACTTCTCAGGAACAGGGGAAGTAAGAGATTATCTCACTAAAGTTAAAGTCCTTCTACTTATCACTGTTTTGTACATTAACCCTCTGTCACTCATTCCTCCTCCTGTATTTATTTCTGACTCAAATAACATTTCCAACTCTTAAGAGTCCCATTTTACACTTCTTTCTTTCATTTACATCCCTCTTGTCTCCTCATTTCTACAGTGCTTCATGTACTCTTTTTACCATTTAGTATATGACCTAATTTTTATCAAAGTACAAATCGGAAATATAAAGTAACAAGTACCTGCTCACACTGAGAATAAACAGATGCCGAAATCGGGGGAAATACCAGTAAAAAAAATGTGATACTTTTATTTTTAAAAATGACTGAGCACATAGCGAAAGCACACTGGTCTGATTGCAAGAGAACAGACACCTGATGTGTTTCGTCTCTTGGACTTAGTCCTATGTCTCAGTCCAAGAGACGAACTGTGTCAGGTGTCCTGGATTCGTCATCTGTCCCGGAGAAGCCAGTCCTGCCGCTCAGCGGTACTAAGTGATTGTTGACTGCTTATTCTTATAGAATAGACATTCTTCTTTTTTTTACAAATCAGAGAAGAGGACTTCATTGTGATTCTATACAATGGGAAAATGTACTCAAGAAATGTATTTTCTTTTTTTTGTAGTTTATGGACCCAAACTTAGTGTTTTCTTTAAGTTTATTAACTCCGACAAGTATAATAGGAGATAAATCCTACTATACATATGTCTACTCATTATGGAGGCTTCTTAAACTGCATATTATAACACTATATAAATATGTGCAGGGTCAGTATAAAGAACTCTACAGTGACATGTTCATTAACAGAAATGTACAAAGAACAAGAGGTTCCTGAGACTGTAAGAGCAAAGATTTCATAGGTAACATAGAAATTCAAGAGAGTTGGTTCTATCAAATAGATGCCTTCAAGAAGGGTCTGGATATTTTTTTGAAAAGCAGAACATACAGGACAGAGCTAGGGCTCGGCAGCACTGCTAGATTCACCCCTCAATCTCCGGGTCCTGATCACATTCTCCGGTGTCTGAGATACTGGAGAATGCCTGCAGCAGTGACAGTGCTTTCGCACATGTATGGTGGAGCTGACTCTTGACCTCCAAAGCGCATCCCAATTCGCTAGGGGTAATGTTAGAAGGTATGTGGATCTGTGGAATTGTTTGCAGAATTACAACTTCCCATCTCTTTTTGGGACTTTTGTATGACAGTGGAACAATTAATAATTTCTGGTACAGCTAAAATGGAACCAGCATTTTCATCTAGTCTGGATTCTGTAATACATTTTTGTCCTGGTGTTTTCAATAAGGTACGCAATCATAGCTATTTGCTTCCTTATCGATCGGACAATGTTCTTTTTTTGATTTTCAATTCCGTACCTTTGTTATGATAAGTTTTGGGATGGGGATCAAACAAAGAGGCTTTTTTGATCTGATGGTCTGCTTACTTTTGAAAAGAGAAGTTCTGGTGTAAACCCTTCCTTGCAATTTTCCTGAAAATATACAAAGGCTGATTTGCAGAGGGGTACACATATGGTCTAGATGGGTTTTAACTTGTTAATATAATAATGATAACGGGGTGCTTTTACATAGCAGCTGTGCTTGGATCTCCACCTTTTTCTGTAGAAATATGATTCATTGAATTTGTGTGTTCAGAATTTATAAACCATCCATATATTCAAATATTTGGTGCTGATCCAAAAGGATACCAGAATGCAGCTATGCTCGTCTTACGTGCTCCCTTTTTTTCCACTAGAAATATTATTATTCCAATTTTGAGTTTCTTTCTATTTGCTCTTTTTTGCTTGTGAATGTTGAATTATGTTTTCAAAATTTAGAAACAGTCTAGTAGGAATTTATAATATTAGATCCTGATCTAGCTTTTATCTAGCGGCTGTGCTTGTCTAAAGCTCTAAGTCTTTTTTTAGTAGAAATATTATTAAGATTTTGAATTTCTTTTTTTATCTATTATTTACACTTTGCTTGTGATCACTCATATTGTATTTGTTCAAACTTAAGCAGTCCAATCCTATTTTTATCTTCTTCTGAAATGCACTTCCTGCCATCTCTTTCTTATCTTATAGTAATAATTCTTATTATGACGTACTCTCATGGATTTTTTCACACTTTTCTCTATCTGCTTTGCCTGGATGTACTCTGTTCCATTCAATCTCAAGTGGCGGAATGACTGTGTTCCGAGATCATGTTTATTAGAGCAACGATAATGTAAATATGAAGAGAAGGCAAATGCTATTTTAAAATACTGTTTGAGGGGGGCGTGGCCAACCACCATCATGGCTGGTCACACTTTTTTGTGTAGCTCCGTGCCTGCAGTGAGACAAGGGGATCCTGTCTACTCTGAGTGCCCCTGCGACATTAAGACAGGGCTCGACAAACCCCGGGCGCCAGGTCGCCATTGCGACCAGGAAATCAGACCCGGGTATCGTGAGCCCCGCGTGGTGCCCTCGCCAATAGGATCGTTTTTTCCCTTGTCTTGTCTTTACTCCAGCAGCGGTGTGTGAGGGAGCAGAGTGAGTGCACCGGCTGCACAGACTTCCTGCTCCGCCCCCTCGCGCACCGATATAGTGCTGATCGGGGAGCTCAGCAGGAAAGCTGCTCTCTCCCTCCCTTTATTGAGGCCTTTATTTAGGCCTTTATTTATTCCGTTTAAAAAAAAACTTCTGCCGTGTGTGTGTGTATATATGTGTCTGGATGTGTGTGTGTGTATATATGTGTCTGACTGGATGTGTTTGTGTGTGTGTATGTATGTATGTGACTGTTTGTGTATATATATGTGTCTGACTGGATGTGTTTGTGTGTGTGTGTGTGTGTGTATATATGTGTCTGATTGGATGTGTTTGTGTGTGTGTGTGTGTGTGTGTGTGTGTGTATATATGTGTCTGACTGGATGTGTTTGTGTATATATGTGTCTGACTGAATGTGTTTGTGTGTATATATGTGCCTGACTGGATGTGTGTGTGTGTGTGTGTGTGTGTATGTATGTGACTGACTGGATGTGTGTGTGTGTGTGTGTGTGTATATATGTGTCTGATTGGATGTGTTTGTGTGTGTGTGTGTGTGTGTGTATATATGTGTCTGACTGGATGTGTTTGTGTATATATGTGTCTGACTGAATGTGTTTGTGTGTATATATGTGCCTGACTGGATGTGTGTGTGTGTGTGTGTATGTATGTGACTGACTGGATGTGTGTGTGTGTGTGTGTGTGTGTGTGTGTGTGTATGTATGTATGTATGTGACTGACTGGATGTGTATGTACATGTAGAAAAAAAAGGTGTAGCAGGTTTCACACTCAGAAGTGGAGGGTGCACGGAGAGGACTTTCACCCTGGTACTCCAAATTAGAATAAATGATCCTTTATTCTGTATGTATATGTGATGATGTGTCTGTGTGTGTGTGTGTATATATCTGTTGCAGTGTCTTCCTAAGGCCTGAACCCCACGGAGCGGACGCTCTTCCCACACCTCGAGGAGGGTGAACAGCATATCGAAGGCAACATATTCACCTGCCTAGGCCTCCTGCGGTGAGCCGTCCTCTTCCCAAGGTTGGTTTGGGCGCGACGGACATCTTGCAGGGCATCTCCTTCACCTACTACCTGCTCACTTTATTAAGGGTGATAGGCTTCTCTTCTCCTATGCACTGGGATTCACAGCCCATATCCGTCCTCCTTCCCCTAGCCCACACAGGGGGTTCCCGAACCCTTTCACACCACTTCTATCAGTTACACCTCCTGTTGCTGCTGCCCTCCCCCCCCCCTCCCCCCGTGACTCATGGACTGTTAAGAGGTCCTCTATTAGAAGTGTGCCAGGCTCGCAGTACCTCAACACACCCTGAGTGGGTCCGCAACTACATTTTTTTTTACAAATTTGTGGACTCCCAAAAACCCTGCAACAAAGCAAAGATACGGATAAAGACAGAAGCAAAGGCAAACAGAAACAGTGCAAGGAAGACCCTGCTCCAGAGAAACTTCACCTGCCTTCCCCTCCTGCAATGGCCTCCTCGCAATCTGACATGGTACCTTCCCAGTCCACTGCAACCGCCTTGGAGGTCACTAAAACCATGATGCCCCTGCTAGACGCACATTTTGCGTAACTCAAGGCAACCATCGACCCAGTCTCCGTTACCACCAATGTTAATGCTGTGAGAATCTCTGAACTGGAGACCAAGCAAGATGCAGCGGAAGAACGGACACAACACCTACAACTTTAACTTCAAAATCAGCAAATACTTATATCCAGCCTACAGGACAAGGTCAATGACCTTGAAAATAGGGGGAAAAGAAACAATTTCTGGGTTTGCCATAGTCTATCCCTGCTTCAGAACTCTCCCACGTGCTACAGCAATGGCTCCCTGATGCATTCTCCTTGTCAAGACCACACGACAGTCTGTTACTTGAAAGGGCACACAGGACCGTCCGGAACCCCGAGACAAGTCTGGTAGACCTTGGGCAATAATTGGTAAGTTTCTGAATTTTGTGGACAAAGAGGCTGTTTTGTCCGGTTATCTTAAACTAAAGGAACTGGTGTTCTGGAACAGAATAATTCTTGTATTCCAAGACTACTCAGCTATGGTCTCCAACAAACGCAGAGAATTTTCACAAGTCTGTAAAGACCTCTTTGCCCTCAAGATCCGCTTTGCCTTGATGTACTCGCAAAAGACTCAGGGTTACCCACGATTATCACACTGAATTCTTCGATTCGCCCCAACAAGCCAAAGACTTTATTCAGACACTTACTCATGGGAGTGGAGGCTGTCTCACATCTCAATGAAAAATGTCCTCAGTCTCTACGCCTGGTTCTTAGCTCCCTACCCCCTATGCCTCTGGGGTTACATAATTTGGTGGCTTGGTGACCCCATGACTTAACATTTTAAGGTTGTTCTTCTCTGTTGGTTTCTGTCTCCTGGACTTTTACCTATTGAACTGACTAAGAATGGGACGAAAGCGACCCTGAACAAATGGCGGATGCGCTGATGTTTCCACAAACCAAAAAAGGAATTGGTTGAACAGTCCACAAATTCCACCCAAAAATCGGGCTCAAACTACAAGCAGAACCTGAGGATTTTATACTGGAATGTCGATGGTCTAAATTCCCCTGTGAAACGACAAAAGATTTTGACACACCTAAAAAAAGGACGTCCTGCTATTACTTTTTAACAAGAGACCCACTGGTCTCAAACTTGCCCCACCAAACTAAGAGATGCCTGGATAGCGGAATGCCACACAGCCAACCACAAGAGAAACATCACTGGTGTCGCTATCCTCCTCAGTGCCTTCATCTCCTATGAGGTAGGAGATGGAGGCACACACTCCAATGAAGGGGTTAATTTCTTGATGGGTCACATGGGGCTGACATATTTTAAATTCCAACGCCAGGGAATACCCATGTACATAACTTGGAATCACGTATCTTCTGATGTCACAGCACCTACTGTCACTCGCAACTGAGGCCACAATTCGCACACAGGTTTTATCTGATCACTCCCCAATCCCCCTAAACCTATCCTTGGGTCATACAGTTCATCCCCACAGGGATTGGAGATTTCCCTCATGGTTGTTCACAAATGCAGAGTTCAGGGCGTTTTTGTCTTCCACATGGGCAAACTTTGTATATGACAACTTGGCCCAAGTGCAGGGTCCATTGCTCCTATGGAATACTTCTAAGGCTGTTTTGAGAGGCCACATTGTCGGCTACACTGCAAATTTCGAAAAGACCTGGAGACGACAATATGACTCCCTACAATTTGTCTCCCCAGCTCAGAGGCAATATTACCTTACAAAAACTAAGAAAGATAAACAAAATTACATAAAAAACAGGCAACTTTTGGAAACTTTTCTAACTGAAAAATCCACTAGATTAGTGGAAAAGAGTTGGCAGTGCTTCTTTTAATGGCACGGTAAGGCAGGTAGGCTACTCTCCAAAATGGCCAAAAATATACAGCCAACCACGCATATCCTTAGCATCCGCTCTCACGACAAATTCATCACAGATCTGAACACGATTCTTTCTGAATTTGAAGAATTCTACACAAGCTTTTTCATGCGGGGCAGGATGACAATGCCTTAGGAATTTCACTGCTCCAGCAAGCAAAACTGCAAAGCATATCCAACACTAATGGACACCTACTAAACAAGCCCGGATCACCAGAAGTTACCCACTTATCTAACCAAAAGTCCCCGGCCCAGATGGGCTCCCCGCCGAATATTATAAATTACTTAAGCCAGATCTTACTGATACTCTCACGGCCCTATATAACAAAATCTACATAGACCACTTGCCAGCCACTTCTTTACTAGATTCTAAAACCATCCTGATACTCAAACCGGGCAAAGATAGAGAGTCTCTGGAGTGGTACTGTCCAATCACTCTATTAAACTCAGATATTAAGATTCTCACGAAGATTATAGCAAGCAGGTTACAACAATTTCTCCCCTCTTCTCTACACGGACGCTCCCCCACAGTAGGCATAGGATCCGCCCTGGCCACTATTACTCAGGCTTCCTCTATGTCCACGCCCCACCACGACACATTGATAAGGCTTGATGCCACCAAGGCATTTGACAGTATTGTCGCACATCATTTGCATTTTAAAATTTTAGTTTTTTGGGGCCAACTTCCTGACGCTTTTTAGAGACCTCTACGCAGATGCCTCCACTATCTTGATGGTGAATGGCATTTCTTCATCACCAGTCCACACTGGAAGAAGGGTGCAGCAGGGATGCCCCCTGTCACCCCTGCTCTTCAATTTGGCACTGGACCCCTTACTGCACATCTCCATGGCATAACACTGGGATCCTCAACACTTAAGATGATAGCATTTGCGGATAATGTCCTTTTATATGTGGATGACCCTGGAAGGGATTGGCCCCTCATTAATCAAATCATTGACGACTTCAGTAAAAAAGGTGGTTTTCTGTCAACTATGCTAAATCTGAGGCACTATACTTGCGTAATCTTCTTATCTCCCCCCAACATGCCCATCACCCCCCACAATGGGCACATACCTCCCTTCCGTACCTGGGAGTCCAGCTTCCCCAAAAAACTCCTTTGACTACTCACTCCCACTGATCACTAAAATCATTAACAAACTCTCTTATGGCACTCCTCGATGTTATTGTATGTTGGCCGGGTAGCTCTGATCAAAATGATCAGCTATCCCCTCTTCTCTACCCACTTCAATAGCTGTCATTACTACTAAATGACATGAAACTCCTGAACTCTGCATTTCGTCGATTTTTACCTGGGAAGGGAAACGCCCTATGGTGAGTCTGGCTCGTTCCCAATATCCATTACTACAATTTAACCTCTCTTCTAAGTTATGCCATTGATTAGATCACAAAAGGAACAAATTATGCTAACCCCCCCCCATTGACCAGAACCTACACCCCACAATTAACCTCACGGCGCTACTTCATTTGCCAGTTGGCCTACTGCCAAGAGAGGTTCAAAATACCCCACTACTGTTACTGGTCTCATAAGGGCGTGGCAACTCATACGCACTCATATGGGTCTGAGCTTTACTTGCGCCACCTTTTCCCTACTCATAAAAAACCCAGATTTCTAGCATTTCCAAATCTTTCACCCCTTCATTCCACGGAGCAAATCCAATATCAAAACCATAAGACCTCTAGTATGCCTTCCCAGTAAAACAATTTTTAGCATGAACAACATCAAGGACCCCTCACCCTTTTCCCAGGATGAAATTTGCCAGAATACTTAGGGCAGTAGCTAATAAAACTATTTTACAAGTATGGATAAAGAAAGATGAACCTTCCCTACAGATTTTTCAATATAAGCTGTTTTTTTTCTATTCGGAATGTCCTGGCTTACAGCTTGCCAGAATACTCGCCAGGCCACTCGAAAAATGTTGGGGGATTGGCAATGCTACATAGATTCCCTATCACCAGAGTGAAGTCCACTTTCCAAAACTCCCCATGGTATATGGATCAAGTCCTACAAGGCAACGACCCCATCCCATAAATAGTGCGTTGCTGTTGCTTTGTCCCATAATCTTTTGGTTAGTACGTCTTCCCAAACATTCCAGCGGACTGTTCTCTGAACCTCAGTGCTTACTACCTCTCGGTCACCTGTTAACTGGAGACATGTTTCTTTTTGTTGTTACTTTTTATGTTTATTTTGTTCTTCATGTATGGGTTTCTCATTATGTACCCTGCACAGCAACGGGATCCTTAGCAACGAGGTACTCTTCTGTCATTTTCTGATGTGATACTCTTGTGCACAGACCCCACTCATATGTTCCTGATGCTATTATTTTTGTAACAATGTTATGTCACCTCCATATGTGTGCTTATTTTTGTACGATTATGAAACCCTAAATGAAACGTTTTGAAAACGAAGAAAAATAAATAAATAAAATACTGTTTGAATAAATCTTCCCGGAAAATGTGACAGCTAAGGGCATGTTTTCTCCTGTCTTGCCCAAAACACGGATCCATAAGGCATTTATATGTATATTTCTCCAAAATGAAAACTGAGAATGAAAGATTCTATATCCGGGTTACATTGGTGATTAAATAAATAGAGTTATATTTCTAATAGCCTGAGGTGGCAGTACCTTCATTTCCATGTATGTGATGTGGTTGACAGCAATCTTTGGCACTGATGGCAACCAATAACTTCCCTGAATGTTGTGGAAGTTGTATCCAACATGGATTTCTACAAAGAGGACATTTTGAGAAATCAACGACCACATCAATAATACCAACAATACAATCACATGCAAATCAGGGAATTTCATATCTTGTAGATATTGCTTTTTCTGTATATGTCATCTGGTAATTGACTGTTCCATATTACCACCCTCAAAAAAAAACAACATTTACCCTAAGTGTCCGTGTTACTAGCCAGTACTCACGACTGTCTGTAATATTTGATTTGTCACAATGAATTTAAATAGGATTTTTTTTTTAATAAAGCAGAAACTTCAAAAAAGTCAAAATGTAAAGCATAAAATGGGAATGATATATTAGTCCGTATGAATTAAATAATTTGGCATTCTGAAGATGAAAAGAAAAATTGATGAATGGGTTAGTTGTGAGTGGCAAATAACTGTTCTCCCATCACTACCAGGATATTGAGAAGGCTGAGATACCGTATTTGCTCGATTATAAGACAAGGTTTTTTTCAGAAAAAAAAATCTGAAAACTACCCCTCGTCTTATAATCGAGGTCTCTTATAATCTGACCTCAAATTGAGGTCAGACTATAAGGCATGGATCCAGGTCCCCAGCAGAGCTGCAGGGGACCTGGATCCCCCCCTCTAGCAGCAGGGGATGTCTGCGCAACGAGCGCCGACTCCCCTGCTTCCGCCCCGCACAGCCGCCGGGGCTTCTGTGAAGAAGCCGGGTACTTCCGCTTTCGTCACAGAAGTCCCGGCGAGCGTGCCGGGCGGCAGCAGGGGAGTCTGCGCTCGTCGCGCAGACATCCTCTGCTGCCCCACTAGCCACCAGGGTAAATCGGGCAGCTGGGGGTTGTCTGCACGATACGTGCAGACATCCTCCATGCTGCCCGACACGGCAGACTATTATGACGGACAGCTGTCCGTCATAATAGACTGCCGTGTCGGGCAGCATAGAGGATGTCTGCAAGTATCGTGCAGACATCCCCCGGCTGCCCCCACTAGCCACCAGGGATCAAGGTAAGGGGAAAGGAGGGAGGGGGGCAGAGAGACAGGGGGAGGGAGGGAGGGAGGGAGGGGGACAGAGAGACATGGGGGACAGAGAGACAGGGGGAGGGAGGGAGGGGGACAGAGAGACAGGGGGGGCAGAGAGACAGGGGGGAGGGAGGGGGGCAGAGACAGAGTCAAGGGGAGGGAGGGGGGACAGAGAGACAGGGGGGAGGGAGGGGGGCAGAGACAGAGTCAAGGGGAGGGAGGGGGTTAAGAGACAGAGACAAGGGGAGGGAAGGGGTTAAGAGACAGACAAGGGGAGGGAAGGGGTTAAGAAACAGAGACAAGGGGAGTGAGGGGGTTAAGAGACAGACAAGGGGAGGGAAGGGGTTAAGAGACAGACAAGGGGAGTGAGGGGGTTAAGAGACAGACAAGGGGAGGGGGGAGAGAGAGAAAAATGGGGGCAAGGGAAAGAGAAAGGCAGCATTGGCACATAAAAAGAAATAAAAACTAGAAATACATTTTTTGATATCATAATTTTTTATTAAAAAAGCAATTTACATGTGAATATATACAAGTTGAACTTTTTTCCTATAGGGTAGTCTTATATTCAGGCTTTTAGTTTTTTTTCCTAATGGAATATCCATAGTTTGGGGGGTCGTCTTATAATCAAGGTCGTCTTATAATCGAGCAAATACGGTAATTATTTGCCACTCTCAGGCTCCAAACAGGAGACAAGGAAGAACAAGGAAGAAGTAAAATTGTGCTCAACATAGACCACAGTAGTGAAAGCACTCACCACTATAACTCAGGGCCGTCTTTAACGTGGGGCAAACGGGCAGCTGCCCCGGGCCCACTTACTCCTGGGGGGCCCAAGACAGCTGCCAGGTGGTCCCGCTGCCCCTCCGTAACTGCACCTGCACTATGCGATCAGCACTGATCGCATAGTGCAGGTGCGCCCAGCGTTTTCTGCTCTCCCCGGCTCTCTAATCGGGGAAACGCAGGCAGCATGTGCTCAGTGTGTGTTAAACACACTGAGCGCTCAATCCATGCTGCTCGCGCTCCCCGTGCGTAGTGTTGGTTCAGAGCATCGGAAATCCGATGCCCTGCGTCATTACTACGCGCGGGGAGCGCGAGCAGCATGGATTGAGCGCTCAGTGTGTTTAATACACTGAGCACATGCTGCCTGCGTCTCCCCGCGCTCCACTCATGTAGGAGAGACCACTGGGGCCGTGAAGGTGAGAACAGTGGGAGGGGAGGGAGGATAGAGAGAACAGTGGGGTGGCGAGGGAGGATAGAGAGAACAGTGGGGAGGGAGGATAGAGAGAACATTGGGGAGGGGAGGGAGGATAGAGAGAACATTGGGGAGGGAGGATAGAGAGAACATTGGGGAGGGGAGGGAGGATAGAGAGAACATTGGGGAGGGAGGATAGAGAGAACATTGGGGAGGGGAGGGAGGATAGAGAGAACAGAGGGGAGGGAGGATAGAGAGAACATTGGGGAGGGGAGGGAGGATAGAGAGAACACTGGGGTGGGGAGATAGAAAGAAAACTGGGGAGACAATGGGGGACAGAGAGAACAGTGGGGAGACAAAGGGTGTCTGTGTATGTATATGTGTAAGTGTGACTGTTAGTGTCACAAGGGAATATGTTTATTTTCTTTCGGTAAAAAAAAAAAAGTAAGCGTGTGAGTGTGTGTGTCTACGTGTGGGCGTGTATGTGTGACTGTGTGTAAGGTTGTCTGTGTATGTATATGTGTAAGGGTGATTGTGTGTTTAAGAGTGTGTTTATTTCTGTGTAAGTGTGACTGTGTGTAAGGGTGTGTATAACAGTGTGTGTATGTAAGTGTGACTGTTAGTTTTTCCAGTAAAAATAAATAAAATGTAAGTGTGTGACTGTGTGTAAGGCTGTCTAGGAGTGTGTGTGTGTGTGTGTGTGTGTAAGTGTATCTGTAAGGGTGTCTGTGTATGTCTAAGAGTGTTTGTGTATTTTTGTGTAAGTGTGACTGTGTGTAAGGGTATGTTTAACTGTGTATGTAAGGGTGTCTGTGTAAGTGTATGTATATATGTATATGTGTCACGTGAGTGGAGAAATCTCCGCCCCCTCACAGAGCATGTTAGAGCACCAGATGTCCGTGACATACCGGGGCTCAGAACACATGGAGCCACGCACAGAAGAAACAGCCCTTTCCCTGCAAATGTAAGGTAAGTGAGCAGGGAGGGGGACAAATGAGTGTGTGTGTGTTTAAGTTTGACTGTGTGTGTAAGTGTGTCTATCTGACTGTGTAAGGTTTTCTGTGTAAGTCTTATATACACACACAATCTAAATATTATATAAACCACCTATACATTACACACACACACAAAGCAAGTGTGTGTTTATTTTTTTTGTAGGGAGGTATTAGGGTGGAGGGTGTGATTGCATGCCGGGAATGAGGGGTGGGGTCCAGGGGCCCCAAACAAATGTTTGCCCAGGGTCCAGTCAATGTTAAAGACGTGTAATAAAGTGTTGCGCAGGATATAATAAAATAAATACTTATCAGAGATATATAGGCGAAAATCCAGCCTTTTTTAGATGTATATAAAAGAGAAGAAAAAAATATATACAAAATTGTGCAGTATTGTGAATATAAGGAAAATAAATATCTCCCCCTAAAGAATTGTACTCACACTCTACAGAGCCTATAGGACCGGCTCTGGGTGTATAAGGCGTGCAGACTCTGAGTCCCAAAATCCCCACATCCACTGGATAGATAATCGATGGAATACTCGTGGAGCAGGACACAACAGGAGTGAGAAACAAACGTTGTAGTGTCAAATGTAAACAATTTTAATTCCCCCCCACATATAGCAGCTTACATAGAAGAAGTTAAAAAACGATATCCCATGTAAAAAACAGTTAAAAACAGCATAGGTAAAAAGCAGGCAGAGTCACCCAGCCGATCATATCACAGTCTCCATCCGTCACTTCATAGGAGCAGGCAGCAGCTGAAGTTTGTATAGGCAGCGTTCTGCTGGAGGAGCTGGTACTTCCTAGTTGCAAGTCTCGTCAATAATGTCACGCGACGCGTTTCGCCCACACGTGGGCTTTTTCAGAGCAGTGACATCTAGATGCAGACTTGCAGTTTATAAAGGGAGATCAATTCCGGTTGCCGTAGAAACGGCTGTAAATGATCACAGACACACCCATTTTTATGCAAAGTGGTTAGTTCAGTGTGTTCACTCCCCAACAGGGAAAAAGAAACAAACAGAAAACAAAAGAAAAATAGTATCAATAAAAACAGCAAATATCAAGGCCTTTAACTATATAGAACACATTATAGAGAAGATATACAGCATATTTAGTAAATCCCTAAAAAACACACTATTGATCATAACTCTAAATGCTCTCAATAATATAACATAGTGACATCCCAACATGGTATATAATACAATAAAAAGCCATATTTTTTTTACAGATAAATCTGGATAGGCTGTACTCCAGACACACAGCAGATTGTTGATCCATAGGACTATACCAAATGTGTATACAAGACATACCATTGACACAAGAATAACAGAACGCTTTTAAAGAAAGTGACATAATTCAAAGTCTGCATTCAGACCACTTGGAACTAAGGTATTAAGCTCAATTATCCATTTCATTTCAGCACGTCCAAGTGTGGCGATTTTGTCTCCTCCCCGCCAATGAAGGCTGGGTTTATCAATACACATAAATTCTAAATGACAGGGATCTTTATTATGTACCAGAGAGAAGTGGTGAGAAACAGTATGTTTATCATATCCTCTCTTGATATTCCTTACGTGTTCACTCGTATTTTTAAAGGTCTTGTGGTTCTCCCTATATAGCGAAGACCACAGGGACAGCCCAGCATATAAATGACTCCACTAGTCTCACAGGTGGTTATATTTTTGAGCTTATACGTTTTACCACTCTGGGGGTTAGTGAAGCTTTGTAGAGTTTTGGCCTGTTTTTTATTGGTTTCCTTGCAGGCCTGGCAACACCTGCACCTATGAAACCCTACGAGATCTCCAAATACATTTTTCCCTTGAGTCTGGGTCTTTTTAGTTTTTAAAAAACTTTGACTGAGGTGACTCTTAACGTTTGGCACACCTTTATAGATAATACGGGGTTGAGGGCCTAGAAGAGAGGATAAGTTAGGATCCTGTAAAAGGATGGGCCAATATTTACTCACGATTTTCTTGACATGTCTGTGATTTCCACTAAATTGCAGTACCAAAGGAATGTCAGACTTAGAAGAATGGGTATTAGTGGACTTGTTTTTATTATTATTTAGGAGTTCTGCCCTATCCTGAGATCCCACATCTTGAATAGCCCTATTAATTGGAGCAACATCATATTTCTTATCCACAAAGCGTTCCTTAATTAGATTGGCCTGCGTTTAAAAATCATTTATATCGCTGCAGTTCCTCCTAAGCCTACACAGTTGGCCTTTGGGGACGTTCAGTAGCCAGGGGAGAAAATGACAGCTGTCAGATTGTATAAAACTATTGGTATCTACCTTTTTAAAATAAGTGCGGGTTTGAAGTTTATTATTAGAGGGAAATAATTCTAAATCTAAAAAATTAATGTTAATATTGTTGTATTCAGCCACCAACTTTATACCCCAGGTGTTTGTGTTGAGATATTGGAGGAAAGATTGAAGGGATGCATTGTCACCATGCCATACAAAAAACATGTCGTCTATGTAACGTTTGTAGAGCACCAGGTTTGCTGCCCAGCCATGCGAACCAAAAACAAAGGACTCCTCCCAAAATGCCATGAAAAGGTTCGCATAGCTGGGGGCAAACCTGGTGCCCATAGCAGTACCTCTAAGCTGTAGGTAATAATTATCCTCATACCAAAAGAAATTGTTCTCAAGTATGAGGAAAATACCCTCCACAATGAAGTTGATCTGGGGCTCCGGTATATTAGCTGCTCTTTCTAGAAAGAAGCGTACTGCTTCACAGCCTTTTTGATGTTCAATAATCGTATAGAGAGAGCTTACATCACATGTCACCAATATGTAGCCCTCTTGCCAAACAAAATTCTCCAATTCGTTAATCAAATGAATAGAGTCCTTTAAATGTGACCTAGTTTGGGTGACATAGGGTTGAAGAAGAATATCAATATATTCTGATAGAAATGAAAGTAAAGATCCCACCCCCGAGACTATGGGTCTGCCCGGGGGGTCAGTCAGATGTTTATGTATTTTGGGAAGAATGTAGAACACAGGGACTTTAGGGTGTAGTGGATTGAGATATTGGTGTTCTTTTTTCGTCAGGATGTTGGATATGAGTCCCTTATCCAGAAATTGGGTTAATTTATTTTTGATCTTATTGGTGGGATTAGAGCTGAGTAATTGGTATGTTTCTGTGTCACTAAGTTGTCTAGAAATCTCCATACAGTATTGGGATCTATTTAATAGTACCATACCCCCACCTTTATCGGCAGGTTTTATTACCAGATCTTCATTGGTTTGTAAAGTTTTCAGTGCCTGAAACTCTATGGGGGAAAGGTTAAACTGAAATTTGTTGAGATTTTTCATCTTTTTAATATCTTGTGTAACCATTTTTTCGAAGGTGTTAATCTCAGCAGACTTCATATGTCTGGGATAGAAGGTTGATCTCTGTCTCAAAGAGGTGTGTGTATAGGGATCTACTAAGCCATTATCTTTAGTGGAAATAGGATTTTTTGCCCAAAATTTTTTTATACATATATTGCGAATAACTTTCTGTAGGCCGATATAGGTTTCAAATTTATTCATTCATGTTGTAGGGGCAAATTTCAGGCCTCTGTTCAAAACCCTAGTTTCTATCGGGTTTAGTATGTAAGTACTTAAGTTAAAAATACCGTTAGGGGTTACCACCGCCCTCTCTTTCCTCTGCTGTATTCTGGAGCCTGCCCTATTCCCTCTATATCTGGGCTTCTCAGTCTTTTTTGGGGTGACAGTGCAGGATTTCTCCATTTCTTGTTTATGTCTAGGTCCTCGTCTAAAAAAGACGAGGAGGGGGCCAGATGATTTTCATCTGTAAACTTAGCAAGACTCTCAAACCTGTTCTTGAGAGGGATGAGGTTAGGGTTGTTAGTGGGTGTTTGGTTGTTATGGAAAGTTCTTCTGGCCGGTTGCCACTCGGAGTTACCGTTATAGTGGTTATTCTGCCCTCTATTTGATGTGGGATATTTAGAAGCATAGGGCCTGTGATAATTAGAGTCAGGTTGAGGATGAAATTCAGCATATCTCTAAATTTCATCCTCAACCTGACTCTAATTATCACAGGCCCTATGCTTCTAAATATCCCACATCAAATAGAGGGCAGAATAACCACTATAACGGTAACTCCGAGTGGCAACCGGCCAGAAGAACTTTCCATAACAACCAAACACCCACTAACAACCCTAACCTCATCCCTCTCAAGAACAGGTTTGAGAGTCTTGCTAAGTTTACAGATGAAAATCATCTGGCCCCCTCTTCGTCTTTTTTAGACGAGGACCTAGACATAAACAAGAAATGGAGAAATCCTGCACTGTCACCCCTAAAAAGACTGAGAAGCCCAGATATAGAGGGAATAGGGCAGGCTCCAGAATACAGCAGAGGAAAGAGAGGGCGGTGGTAACCCCTAACGGTATTTTTAACTTAAGTACTTACATACTAAACCCGATAGAAACTAGGGTTTTGAACAGAGGCCTGAAATTTGCCCCTACAACAGGAATGAATAAATTTGAAACCTATATCGGCCTACAGAAATTTATTCGCAATATATGTATAAAAAAAATTTGGGCAAAAAATCCTATTTCCACTAAAGATAATGGCTTAGTAGATCCCTATACACACACCTCTTTGAGACAGAGATCAACCTTCTATCCCAGACATATGAAGTCTGCTGAGATTAACACCTTCGAAAAAATGGTTACACAAGATATTAAAAAGATGAAAAATCTCAACAAATTTCAGTTTAACCTTTCCCCCATAGAGTTTCAGGCATTGAAAACTTTTCAAACCAATGAAGATCTGGTAATAAAACCTGCCGATAAAGGTGGGGGTATAGTACTATTAAATAGATCCCAATACTGTATGGAGATTTCTAGACAACTTAGTGACACAGAAACATACCAATTACTCAGCTCTAATCCCACCAATAAGATCAAAAATAAATTAACCCAATTTCTGGATAAGGGACTCATATCCAACATCCTGACGAAAAAAGAACACCAATATCTCAATCCACTACACCCTAAAGTCCCTGTGTTCTACATTCTTCCCAAAATACATAAACATCTGACTGACCCCCCGGGCAGACCCATAGTCTCGGGGGTGGGATCTTTACTTTCATTTCTATCAGAATATATTGATATTCTTCTTCAACCCTATGTCACCCAAACTAGGTCACATTTAAAGGACTCTATTCATTTGATAATCGAATTGGAGAATTTTGTTTGGCAAGAGGGCTACATATTGGTGACGTGATGTAAGCTCTCTCTATACGATTATTGAACATCAAAAAGGCTGTGAAGCAGTACGCTTCTTTCTAGAAAGAGCAGCTAATATACCGGAGCCCCAGATCAACTTCATTGTGGAGGGTATTTTCCTCATACTTGAGAACAATTTCTTTTGGTATGAGGATAATTATTACCTACAGCTTAGAGGTACTGCTATGGGCACCAGGTTTGCCCCCAGCTATGCGAACCTTTTCATGGCATTTTGGGAGGAGTCCTTTGTTTTTGGTTCGCATGGCTGGGCAGCAAACCTGGTGCTCTACAAACGTTACATAGACGACATGTTTTTTGTATGGCATGGTGACAATGCATCCCTTCAATCTTTCCTCCAATATCTCAACACAAACACCTGGGGTATAAAGTTGGTGGCTGAATACAACAATATTAACATTAATTTTTTAGATTTAGAATTATTTCCCTCTAATAATAAACTTCAAACCCGCACTTATTTTAAAAAGGTAGATACCAATAGTTTTATACAATCTGACAGCTGTCATTTTCTCCCCTGGCTACTGAACGTCCCCAAAGGCCAACTGTGTAGGCTTAGGAGGAACTGCAGCGATATAAATGATTTTTAAACGCAGGCCAATCTAATTAAGGAACGCTTTGTGGATAAGAAATATGATGTTGCTCCAATTAATAGGGCTATTCAAGATGTGGGATCTCAGGATAGGGCAGAACTCCTAAATAATAATAAAAACAAGTCCACTAATACCCATTCTTCTAAGTCTGACATTCCTTTGGTACTGCAATTTAGTGGAAATCACAGACATGTCAAGAAAATCGTGAGTAAATATTGGCCCATCCTTTTACAGGATCCTAACTTATCCTCTCTTCTAGGCCCTCAACCCCGTATTATCTATAAAGGTGTGCCAAACGTTAAGAGTCACCTCAGTCGAAGTTTTTTAAAAACTAAAAAGACCCAGACTCAAGGGAAAAATGTATTTGGAGATCTCGTAGGGTTTCATAGGTGCAGGTGTTGCCAGGCCTGCAAGGAAACCAATAAAAAACAGGCCAAAACTCTACAAAGCTTCACTAACCCCCAGAGTGGTAAAACGTATAAGCTCAAAAATATAACCACCTGTGAGACTAGTGGAGTCATTTATATGCTGGGCTGTCCCTGTGGTCTTCGCTATATAGGGAGAACCACAAGACCTTTAAAAATACGTGTGAGTGAACACGTAAGGAATATCAAGAGAGGATATGATAAACATACTGTTTCTCACCACTTCTCTCTGGTACATAATAAAGATCCCTGTCATTTAGAATTTATGTGTATTGATAAACCCAGCCTTCATTGGCGGGGAGGAGACAAAATCGCCACACTTGGACGTGCTGAAATAAAATGGATATTTGAGCTTTAATACCTTAGTTCCAAGTGGTCTGAATGCAGACTTTGAATTATGTCACTTTCTTTAAAAGCGTTCTGTTATTCTTGTGTCAATGGTATGTCTTGTATACACATTTGGTATAGTCCTATGGATCAACAATCTGCTGTGTGTCTGGAGTACAGCCTATCCAGATTTATCTGTAAAAAATATGGCTTTTTGTTGTATTATATACCATGTTGGGATGTCACTATGTTATATTATTGAGAGCATTTAGAGTTATGATCAATAGTGTGTTTTTTAGGGATTTACTAAATATGCTGTATATCTTCTCTATAATGTGTTCTATATAGTTAAAGGCCTTGATATTTGCTGTTTTTATTGATACTATTTTTCTTTTGTTTTCTGTTTGTTTCTTTTTCCCTGTTGGGGAGTGAACACACTGAACTAACCACTTTGCATAAAAATGGGTGTGTCTGTGATCATTTACAGCCGTTTCTACGGCAACCGGAATTGATCTCCCTTTATAAACTGCAAGTCTGCATCTAGATGTCACTGCTCTGAAAAAGCCCACGTGTGGGCGAAACGCGTCGCGTGACATTATTGACGAGACTTGCAACTAGGAAGTACCAGCTCCTCCAGCAGAACGCTGCCTATACAAACTTCAGCTGCTGCCTGCTCCTATGAAGTGACGGATGGAGACTGTGATATGATCGGCTGGGTGACTCTGCCTGCTTTTTACCTATGCTGTTTTTAACTGTTTTTTACATGGGATATCGTTTTTTAACTTCTTCTATGTAAGCTGCTATATGTGGGGGGGAATTAAAATTGTTTACATTTGACACTACAACGTTTGTTTCTCACTCCTGTTGTGTCCTGCTCCACGAGTATTCCATCGATTATCTATCCAGTGGATGTGGGGATTTTGGGACTCAGAGTCTGCACGCCTTATACACCCAGAGCCGGTCCTATAGGCTCTGTAGAGTGTGAGTACAATTCTTTAGGGGGAGATATTTATTTTCCTTATATTCACAATACTGCACAATTTTGTATATATTTTTTTCTTCTCTTTTATATACATCTAAAAAAGGCTGGATTTTCGCCTATATATCTCTGATAAGTATTTATTTTATTATATCCTGCGCAACACTTTATTACACGATATTCACTATTTTGTGCTAATTGGAGGAAAATGCACTAGTGTTTGCTGCATAATTTGTTTGTCTGCACATTATATATAGCGCTTGTCACTTTATCTGCAATGTTAAAGACGGCCCTGCTATAACTGCAAATGGAGGCTGCATTTTTACGAGTATGCTGGCTGTTATCTGTTCCAGACTAAAAGAGAGCTGAAATGGCACGGGCTAGACACAGTAGAAAATCTTTTAATGTGATGAAATTCGTACAATTTTGATAAACACAGCAGCGTTCAGGGGTGATACAAAGCAAATCAGCAAAATTTATATCACCCCTGAATCCTGCTGTGTTTAATAAGATTGTAGGAATTTCATCACATTAAAAGATTTTATACCGTGTCTAGCCATGGGAGTGCCATTTCTGCTCTCTTTTTATCTTCAACTACTTATTGGTGTTTGCCATGCACTTGCAGAGCACTGGAGACTGCACAAGGGATTACATTGCACGCTCAGCTGATCCACTCACCTGTGAAGTCCAGAATCTTTGTGTTATCCATTTCAGCAGACGGCCCTGCTTCAATGTGTTACTCCCTGTGTCTTCCAGAGGGGACTAGAGGACTCCTCATTCATGTGAACCAAACATCAGCTCACAATTGAAACTTGGATTAAAAAGAGAAATATTGGCAAGTGTGGGGGTTTCAAAAATTTAGATCGATGTTTAATCATGATTAAGTGCTAGCCAGCGCGAAATGCATAAGGTGCAAATGCTAACCTTGTGCATTTTGCTCTGATAAGCGGTTAATCCGGATTAAGCGCTAAACAGCATGAAAAGCATACAGTATGAAGGCTGATCTTTATTTTTTTATGTACCCCCGCACTTGCTGATATTTCTCCTTTTAATCAAGTTTCAATAAATGGATGTTTTATTTACATGAACGAGCAGTCCTCTATTCCATGGATTGCTTAATGAAACTAGTTTGTTTTTATTTGGGCTTGGAGCATCCTTCACATGGACCCTCTGAAAGACAAAGGGAGTGACACAGTGTAGAGTCTTCTATTGCAGGGCTTGACAAATTTATCTGAGTTTTAGGAGCCAGCTAAAAAATCTAGGAGCCAGACAACGGCACATAAACACAAACACACGCAGTCATACACAGACACATAGTCTGTCACATATACATACAGAATAAATGATCCTTTATTCTGATTTGGAGGACTAGGGTGAAAGTCCTCTCCGTGCACCCTCCACTTCTGAACGCGAAACCTGTTACACCTTGTTTTTCTACATATACATACAAAACACCCCCCCACACACACATCCAGTCACACATATATACACACAAACACATACAGTCAGTCACATACATACATACATACACACACACATCCAGTCAGTCACATACATACACACACACACACCCTATTAGACACATACATACACACAAACACATCCAGTCAGACACATATATACGCACAAACACATCCAGTTAGACACATACATACACACAAACACATCCAGTCAGACACATATATACACACAAAACGCATCCAGTCAGTTAGACACATATATACACACAAAACGCATCCAGACACATATATACACACAAAACGCATCCAGTCAGACACATATATACACACAAGCACATCCAGGCACACACATATATACACACAAACACATCCAGTCAGTCCCACACATACATACACACAAACACATCCGGCCACACATATATACATACACACACACACATCCAGCCACACATATATACATACACACAAACACATCCAGGCACACACATATACACACACAAACACATCCAGGCACACACATATACACACACAAACACATCCAGGCACACACATCTATACACACACAAACACATCCAGGCACACACATCTATACACACACAAACACATATATACACACAAACAGATCCAGGCACACACATATAAACACACAAACACATCCACGCAGACATACACAAGACAGCATGTGTTTTTTTTGGTTGTTTTTTTTTTTAAAGAAAAAAAAAGTTCACCTATCAGTGTCCCCCCTCCCTGCGATTACACCTCAATGCAGAGAGAGGGGGGCGGTATCCGTTGCAGCCTGGTGGCACAGAGCAGCTTCCATGCTATGCTCCCCAGTGATCAGCGCTACAACGCGGTGCGCGAGGGGGCGGAGCAGGAAGTGTGTGCAGCCGGTGCACTCACTCTGCTCCCTCGCGCACCGCTGCAGGAATAAAGAAAAAAAACCCGATCCCATTGCCGAGGGAGCATCGCGGGGCTCACGATACCCGGGCGCCAGGTATGATTTCCATGGCGACCTGGCGCCCGGGGTTTGTCGAGCCCTGTTCTATTGCGTGGAGTGCTTAGTGAAACTATTTCTGTTAATTGTAAGGAAGAGCATTCAGGAATCTTCTATTCATATATCAGTGGACCTCACATCATTCACACCATTCTGATAGAAAAGCTGTCAACTCCTACCTACGATTGG
Source organism: Pelodytes ibericus (assembly GCA_036172795.1). Taxonomy (NCBI): domain Eukaryota; kingdom Metazoa; phylum Chordata; class Amphibia; order Anura; family Pelodytidae; genus Pelodytes; species Pelodytes ibericus. The sequence goes on along the minus strand of CM069857.1, from coordinate 104,589,384 downwards.
ACTCCTTTTTTCTTAACCTTGCTGTGTGGCTTGAAAAAAAGACATGGCAAGTATAATATCTATATAGAAATAGCAGGTACATGTTGGGATTGAAATAGGGCAACAGTATGTGTCGGTAAAATAATGTAACATAAAATGGCAAAAGACAGATTAGTAGAAATTAATTGGATTCAGTTATCTAAGTAATAACCAAAATAAACCAATTCAGACCAACTGCTTTATCTTGGACTTCTATCACGCGACCCACAATAATCAGGCATGATCCAGAAGTTTAATAGCTAATCCCCTGTATGATTGTTCCACAATACTTATTTCCCAGATATCCAGCCTATGGGGATCCCTGCAAGTAGGTATCACAGTGACTTCAACCTGAGTTGGACATAGCAAAGGCAGCTAACTCTCTAACTATCAACAGATGGACGTGAAACCTCTGCCTTGTTAAAAAACAAAATGCTATGAAAGTTAGAGGGGTTACCGCTTAGATGGTAACGTTTCTTGACTCAATTGAGGATCTGAATTTAGCAATTGATGGTTATTTCTAACCAGCCCTACTTTGAGTAATCTAGCCTTGTGTAATCCTGTTGGTCATAGATAAGCCCCTTAAACCTGCAACATGAATGAGTAGTACTTTATAACAAGCCCTGACATGCTGGCCTTCTACCAAAGCTTAATGCCAGGTCAGGTCTGGACAGCTGTATATTTTGTTTCTTAGTTTTTGCATGTGTTTGTAAATGTTTTCTTGTTGATTGATCCCGTCCACCATGACATCAACAGGCCAAGCAAAAAATTAGAGTCTTCAGCATCCAATCAATGGCCTCCCACAGAGAATCATAGAGATGCTAACTGCAGATGTGCAGTGACATCAGTTAACTGTTCTGCATTTTTTTTTATTCATAAAAGTACTAGCTCTACTACCTGGCTTCATTCGGGTAGTATGTATACATTTCATATTGGCTTATATTCCCTTATATTAAAACGCAAAAAAAAAATGAAGCTCATAGGGGATCGGACGTTCAGTGATCATTCATCTCTCAGGAAGTCTTTTTACTCCATCTTGTAGCAGTTCGCAGTAATTGTTCTGCAAGTCCCGACTCTTTTTCTTAACAGTTTTGTTGCTTCATCGAACAGCTTGTTGAGTTATCTTCCCTTCACGTGCATGTGATCCTTCCTCTTCCCATTGGTCGGTTCGTGACACAATATGCATACCACGGTTTAAAAAGCATTCAGCGTATATTCACTCAAAATGGCTGAATCACAAGGTTATTTCGGTAACATATTGTGTACATCAAAATTAGGCTTCCAATATGGCCCCGTTATACCCCAAATCTTTTAATTACTGTGAAGTTGATGGGTCATAGTTCTACATCAGTGGTGTCATAATCTCCTGTTGCCCATCCCCAATTTCCATACGGTTCACCTTAAAACTAAATTAACAGCTGAGACAGGACCAGTAGCTGATACAGGACTTGCAGCCCTCTGAGCAGGGCACTGGACTAGCAAACGAGCAGGTAGTTCACCCAAATGGTATTATACCCTATGGTTAAGCCTCACACAAATGACCACTTAGGACTTTAACACACTGACTGAGACAGGACACTGAAGCAGGCAAAAACACACAGGAAAATATACAAAATAGAATAGTCAGCAAGCCAGGTCATACATGGATCAGGACAAGGTACAATGGAGGAAAAACACTTGACAAAGTCACAAGGTAGACAAACAGGTCAGGATGGGCAGCAACAGGCTAGGTCGAGGACAGGCAAAAATCAGCAACAGGAAAATCAAACAAAAGAATCAGGAACACTAGCACAGGCACAGAGGCACTATACAGGCTGTAAGCAGAGGAATGCAAAGGCCCTGTTTGCAATAACCAATAGGGTTGGGCTCATGTTAACAAGGCAGCTGACACAAAAGGATACAACCTCTAGTGGCCGCTACTAGAATAGCGGCCACTAGAGGTTGTAGAGGAAACAGCCACAAAACCTGAATACAACATACAGGGAGCCAGGGAAATGGGGTTGAACTGTGAGAATAGTTTAGCATTCTAGAGTTTTTAGTGATTCAGACAAACAGACATTTCACTTTTATAGTTAACATTTTAATAGGACAGATACATTGAGATTTCTCTTGTTTTTTTCATGTCCTGGGTTCACAAGCATTGCATTGTTAAAATAGGTTACATAATATTACAAATACAAAATATTAAAACACAAATTTAACACAGAACACAAACAGATAAGAAATATATTCAACCATGATTACAGGTGCATTCTGCATTTATGCGTATTGACTTAGAGCTATTAGGTTTAATAATGTCCATGAGGTTATTCTATAATTGGGGTGCTCTGTAGGAAAATGTGGAGCCAGTCACTTTCTTTTTGTATTGTAGTATTCTAAATAAAGTGCTGATACTGTTACAGGAGGTGGGAGCAGCTTGGGAGAGCATTCTACTTAGGTTGGGTGGGAGCTTTCCTGAGTAGCTCTTTAAGGGACATTCCCACCAAAAATGTTTTTATTTTTTTTTGCATTGTTGATTGTTGACTTTATTTTAATAAATATTTTACTAAACAAGTGTGACTGGGTGCTGCCATTTTGTGAAAGTGTTTTTGGGTGCCACACCCCAGTGAATTTACAGCACTAGTATTTCACGTTGGGGCTGGAGACTCAGAATGCAGTCTATAAGTCAGAATTCTGATCATAGACTCGCATTGAATAGGAGGGTAATGTAACTTACATCAAAAGGGAGAGGAGTTATGATTCTGTTTGATCATGTCAATATCCTCTCTTTGTGTTGGAAGACAGGTAAAAAAAAAAAAAGGTTTACACAGCCACCAGGTGATACACAGGAGCCAGGGGTGTATCTTATGACATCATCATGCAGGCCCTGGCCACAGTTGTAAAGTGAGACTTGCTGGAAGAGTTTGGAGAATGTTGCATGGGTAAAAATCTCTAAATGGATGCTGGAGACCTAATTTTATTTTACTTTTATATACAACTAATTCAAACAGAGAAAAAACAGTGGCAAATGTCTTGTATATGTGTTTTATGTAAGTGGTTGTGTCCCTTTAAACACAAGACTGGAGAGATCAAGGGTGTGTCTGGATTCCAGCAGTAGCCAGTTTAGCTCTTTTAACATGTTACAATGGTGGGTCATGTATTACATTGTAGCACAAAGCGGCATAATTAGTTAAACAAACTAGTAAGTTTATAAAGGTATGTTTGCATTACAGATGAATACACTACATTCCCATGTTCATTGACTGGCATTAACATTTGTTGTACAATCTGTTTCCTTGCTATGGGGCTTAGGCAGGACTTGTTTCTGTACAGGGCTGATGGTAGTGAGGGCCAAAAGATAGATTAGCGTCTAGCCGCATACCTAGATATTTGACAGAACAGACTGCATTCAGTGTGCTGTTTCATTTTTTCCTGGTGCATCGATGGGAATTTGTAATTTAGGTACTGTTCTGAAAAGCATTGAGTCAGTGTTTAGGAAAAGTTTATCTGTGATCCACTTTTCTACCTATGTGAACAGCTTCAAGCTGTGGTAGCTTTGGTTTGCTAGTATAGCTGTCAAAAAATAACAGGTCAAAAGTTAACTAGTTTCTGAATGAAATTGTTGCCTCACATGGTCATGAACTAAACTGATCCTCTTCCAAATAAGCAGAAAAAAAAAACATGTACATGAAATGATTAAATACTAACAGATGAACCAGTTATAATGCCTCATTTTTGCAGTTCACTTATCACTTCAGTTTTAGTGAATAGCCCTCAATGGGAAGCTTGAGGAAAGAAGGTACATGTAAGCCATTCTTCCCAATTTCTGCCCTGACAAATTGGGATGCCGGGGGGGGGGGGGGGGATCTGGAGATTAGGAGGTCAAGTGTCAGTGCTACTTTGCATGCTATGTATTGCTGTCAATTGATCTGACCGTGCTACTGTGCACAATTCTGCACTTGTGCGGTATGCTTTCTCTTGTGTTTCCAGACACCAGAGAATACGATTGGGACTACAGGATTGCAGTCCTGAATCTTGCTGAATCCCACTGAATTCTTCCTCTGTAGCAAAAAGCAGGACAGTGTAGTACAGCCTCAAATCTGTGACTATCCTGTGCAAAACGGAACAGTTGGGAGGCATGATGTAAGGAGTGTAGGAGATATATGGAAATGTATTTCCTGACGTGACTGAACAGTGGGGCACAGTGTTATTCATTTTGAATTTAATTGTGGATGACATATGGGAGGCAGTCAAAGAACTAGCAGAGAGGAGAAGCAGATGATAAATGATGACTCTGATGGATATGTTGTTTAGAATCTTGGGCCAGATGCAGAAAGATCTAACCCAAGATGTCTGCCACCCAACTGAAATATAGTCAGCAAAGAGGGCTCAATAAGGTACTTTATTTGTAATGTTTGCATAAAGTATTTCAAACACAAAGCCAGATCTTAAAAGGTCCTGAATGGCTCCAAACAAACCCTCACAGTTTGTGTTATCTAGGACACATACATGACATATATAATGCTGTTTCTATGTATTTTATTCTAAAAAAATAAAAAAAGATTTTATTTATAGCTCCAGCATGTCTTGACATTTGGTTCATGTTTACAAAAACTCAGTTTGCTTCACTTTGTTACATGCTTTCTTTAATTTGTGATGCTTTCTCTCTGTCTCACCATGGTGATCACATTCTTTCTGCTACTACCAGTGCCAGACTGTTCTTCTCTGCCCTCCTTAAAACACATGACTTTACTATCTCTTTAGCAAATGAGTTCATGTCATTTTGTGAAGCATTTGGTCTTGTAAGGTGAATTCGTTCAGCTTTCACATGCATTGAGATTCAGTGGTTGACTAAGCACCAATCCAGTACAGCTGGATGGTAAAATCTTAAGTCTACTGAGAAAGAGAGATTTGCAGTGAATTGAGATGGTAATTCAAAACAGCTCCATTGAATATTTTTTCCCACTCTGCTACTTTGTCCTAAAGTCTGAAATTCCCATCTCAATTCCCTATGAGTAGATCATATAATCTCGGTCACTTATATTTCACCAGCAAGCTAGCAAAGTAAAGGCTTGAGGCCAATGTTAATTTTATGCGGGCAATAGCATGGCTGATATTTTTTGGAAGAAAAGATGGCAACCCTAGATACATCTCTTACTGGACTGAAAGCCCTCTAATATACCGCATGTTGGTGTATCTTGCACATGGTCTGTTCCCTTATCACTGTATTAGAAGCCCTCTGCTTCTATTTCTTTTTCTGACATGTGTTGCTTCTCCATCTCTATCATTTCCTGTATCACCGGTTTGCCCTCCTCTTAGAAACCAGTCTGGGAACCTGATAGCTGATTTGGAACGCTGTAAATTTTTCATGGAAGGGATGTAACATCCCTTTGTCGGATCCAGCTCTACACACACAGGATTTCAATGCTGACAGGCTCCAGTGATCAAAGCGATTTAAAGGGTTAAACACAGGAGGGGCATTGTGCTGCACAGCAGACTTTCCATTATCAAATGGTTAAATGCAAAGCAATTCTGAGCTGTCTCACAAAAGTTTAAACGCTGTGTACTCAGCAATGCTAATGTGCAAGTGCTGCTGGAGCTGATCCTAGATGTCGCCTGTAATGTGTGAGGGGGGATTGACTTAGGTGCTGCTCTTATTGTACCTCTGGTGTGTATTCATGCCACAGTTTTTTGGTGTGTAAAGAAAAATGTAGCTCTTCTGCTGAATACTGTGTGCACTTTTGCAGGCATAATTTGCATATGTTGTGTGTATATATGTATGTATGTCTATATATATATATATATATATATATATATATATATATATATATATATATATATATATATATATATATATATATATATATATATATATAATGTGCTACAGCAACAATAAGGATACTTAAAGTGGCCATATTACACTCATTACAAAGTGTATCTCTATTTTTTTCTATTCATATACTCTCTCTGTTTCTTTACAGAAGATCCAGCAACTTTCTGAAGGTTCCATGTTTGGACATGGATTGAAACACCTCTTCCATAGTCGTCGGCGATCCCGGGAGCGAGATCACCAGAGTTCATCAGAGCCTCCAGCCTTCTGTTCAACCCCTGGTCCTTCAACCCCTCAAGTTTGCACAGCTGCTCCTCTCTCCTCCTCTGATCACGACTCTGCAGATGAGAAGGAGCGCTCCCCAGAAATGCACAGGGTATCTTATGCCGTCTCCTTGCATGACTTACCAGCACGCCCAACTGCATTCAACCGTGTACTTCAACAAATACGCTCTCGTCCTTCTGTTAAGAGAGGATCTGGTCAACATGGTGGCGGCCGGCGGAGCAAAAGTGGCCCTGGGGAAACAGCCCACCACCAACATCACCCACCAATGCGAGGAGGCAGTCCTCACCTCCCACGCCGTCCTTCTCCATTAGATGGTGGACTGGCTGCAGTGTTACACCACCATCAAGGCCGACCTCGTTCATCATCCACTACTGATGCTGCTCTGCTGTCTGCAGGAGATGCAAGTGGGACTGGAGGATTTGTACATGAGGAGCAGGATAGAACAACAGAGAAGGTAAAGATAATAAATGTGTGCAAAAAATCGTGCACTGTGTGCCATTGCAGAATTACCTTATTCTAGTGGACATAGTTTGTCTCATGTCCCCCACTACCTTAAGACTTTAAGCTTGCAAGCAGGGCTCTCTACCTCATGTGTCAGTCTATACTTGTTCGTCTAACTTTGCATGTAGTCCCCCTCTAAGCTCTGTACCTAGCGCTACATACATTGTTTGCGCTGAATATATATATATATATATATATATATATATATATATGTTAATGTAATGTAATGTCTAGCGAGTCAGTGACCGTATGGTATTTACTATACAACCAACACTGACCAATGTTTGTGTGATGAGTAGAAACATGGACTCTGCAGAGTTAGATTAATAAAGATGTGGAAACAGAATACAAAATTGAAAACATAGAAAATGCGCGCATTATGAGGTGTTGGGAAAAAGGAGGTGTGAAGAAGGGAGACTGTGAAGATTGAAGAGGGAGGTGTTAGTCTGTGCTTTTTCAACACACTGTATGAAGTTACATGGGGAGTGGCGCCTATTACTATCAGACTAATTAATAATGAATAATTCAGTTGTTTGTGTCCACCCAGGTGCACCTTCAATTGTGTGTGTTCACAATCACGATGGAAAGTCTGTCTCATAAAAAAAAAAAATTACAGTTCTTTAACTATGCCATAGCCACATCGGCTTGCATCACAGTGCAGGGGAATGCAGCAACATGGAAGAAAGGGAGATTTAGTTGATCTTTAGAGGTCCAGCCTTCCATGCCAAGTAAAGAGCAGGTTTAAAACCGGGTAAGTTAATTATAACTAGTTGGTATAGGGTTGTTGGAATAGGGTCTGGTTCCATTACCTGGTTAATTGCTGTAATAATTCTAGTTGATGACATTGCACGTCTTTGTGTATTCGTTTGTGGAAATTGGTCCTTTGTGCTGTATTTTCCATAGCTTTCAGTAATACTAGCAGATAGGGTATATAATGCTGGTATATTGTAGCGGGTACGAAAAGGTCTACTGATCTGGTACATGGTTTACACCAGTGCTCCTCAACCTTTTCTCATCCAGGGCACACCAAAGCTCTTCCCAGAATTCTGTGGCACACCACAAGCAAAAATATATAAAAATTAAGTTATAAATTCAAGTGCATACACAGAACACAAGAACAAGATGCCTTTATTTACCTTTAAAACCAAACAAGGGTGCAAAAGAATCCAAGTGCATTGGAAATCATAAATAAACAAACAAAACCAGTGCATTACAAATCATAAATAGACCAACAAAGTCACCCACAGCCAATTTGCCGATTAGTATGCCAGTATTATTTTGCCATTAATACGCCAGTGTTATTTTGTCATTAATAAACCACAGCCAATTTTCCCAATAATATGCCAGTGTGATTTTGCCATTTAATATGCCCCAGCCAATTTGCCCAATAACATGCCAGTGTTATTTTGCCATTAATAAGCCACTAATAATATTCCACCCCCTTTCCCCAGTACTCACCTCCTTGTTGCTCCGTGTCCCCGGTCGTCTCCTCCGTGCAGTCCTCCTGCAAGGTAAAGTACGTCATATCCGGTGGGGGTGTTTTTGTTTTTTTTTTTAAACTTTTTTTTTTCTTTTCTGCAACTGCCGGCCACCGGGCCCCCAAGCAGAGAGCCGATGTTGTCTATGTCTTAGACAATATCGAGCTCTCATCTCGGGGCACGACCGCCAGTTTCCGCTAGATACCGAAAATTATAAAGTTATAAAGTTTTAAATAAAGAAAATTATTCATCCAGAGGCATGTGGCTTCGCAGCACACCTCCCATTATCCAGCGGCACATTGGTTGCGGAGCGCTGGTTTACACAATACATATTACCTGTGAAGACTATAACAGAAATATGACACAAACAGGGCAGTTTATTCCATGAAAGGGTGGACTAAAATCAAAATTTTAGTCCAGATGATTTTATTTAAAGCGGATTTAGTTTTTTTAATATAAATTACATTTATTTTAATGAAATGCTTTTGGCGGAAACATCTAAGGATAGTTTTCAATTTAAGATACATTATAGTTCAGATGTTATTCAGCATCAAATAAAGCTTAGTTATGTAACATGAGGCTGTATAGTCATGCAATATTTATGTTTATGGTAGACTAAGGCAATTAATTCAACTTATTCAAGCTGAGATAGCACTTTTTCACAGTAAAATGGTATAAAATAAACAAAGTTCAGGAAAATACCTTAATCCCATGGTTGTTCGGCAAATCTGTGTACAAACAGAACACCTTCACATATTACCGCTTCAGTTAATGTAGGCCTTGACTAATTTCATTTAGTTTTAGGAGCCAGCTAAAAAAATCTAGGAGCCACACAACGGCACATTCACACAACCATACACAGTCAGTCACATACATACGTTTTGAATTTACCTCGTACGGGAGGCTGTATTCTGCTCTAGCCTGGTCCATGCCTGTCATAGGCACAGACCGTCTTGACACTACTGGTGAGCGGCAGAATGTCAAGTGACAGCCGCCGCTCCGACACTAAAGCGGGTGGAGGCAGAGCAGGAAGTGTGTGCAGCACACACTCTGCTCCCTTGCGCTCCAATCATTAATTTTTTTTTTTTTTTAACTGATCCCAGCGCGAGGGGCTCCATGTGGGGATGACCTTTCCTGGGCGCCAGGACTAATTTTCTAGTCGCCCTGGCGCCCGGGGTTTGTTGATCCCTGAGTTAACGCAATATAATGTTATTGTTTTAGTTAAATAAAACTCACTTTAATCAGTTCTCCAAATATGAGTGATTAACCTCTTAAACTAATATCAATAGTTCTGATATAGCGGTTTTAGTAATCCTGCAGATTATTCTAATATGAAATGTTCATTGGCTGCAAATATTAAAGATTGTAACTACCAGCAAGAATGAGTCTTTACATTTAAAAATCATAATTTAAATATAGTCTTACTTCTTAGTGATTTTAAATCACAATTTAAATCGACTTGATTTAAATAAAATTTACCCTGAGAAAAGTTAATATGAAGTTATTATGCAAAACTAGAAAGTACTGTAAAAGATTTAAATGCAGTGTGAGAAATGCAAGGGAGATGCTTCACTGAAAGAGTTGTGCATACATATAATAATGTTTGTGCATAAAGATGATACAATAAGGAAATGTACCTAGATCAGGCAAAATAGCTGAATCGAAGGGGTCCCCAAAATTCGGCTACATAATATGCTGCGGTTCGGCCATCCGGTTTAATATTACTTCACCATAAAACCTATAGGCTACACAATATGCAGTGATTAACCCTACAAAAAAATCGGATTGAAGGGTAATAGCCGCATCACAGACTTTTCAATTCTCTTATTTTGAATAGGAGAAGTGAAATAAAAAAAAAAACACAATGAAATAATAATAAAAACACACCTTCCTAAATTTCTGCCCCCCAATAATGTTAGGGGGGGCCATGGCTATTAGCTGTGGCCAAACCTAATAATAAACAGGGCTGGGAACTGGCAAAACGGTTCCCAGTGCCTAAAATGGAAATGGGGACCAGGGCATGTAACCTTGCCCCCATCATAAAAAAAACAGGTCTGGAAGCCCCCAATGTTAATTAATATTTATGCTTGGTACCATTTTTAACCATAGCATACTCATTAGAAAGGCAAGTAGTATCACTTGATTATTTGTCTTCCTGGAAAGAGGGCTCCATCTGCTGGTCACAAGAAATATGGCAGTGAGAATGATGTATGTCAATACAATGAAGATGCTTTTGCAGTAATCCTGCTTTGGTGACCTGCCAGCCATTTCCCATGCTCCTTTGGGGAGATTAAAGGTTCCCAAGCAGGGTGACAGTCCGCAGGGGGGATGGGTAGAAGAAGAAGAAAGGACTGCGGTGTAACACAACATGGGGAGGTGACAGACAGTCTGTTTTTATATGACAGTGAGAGAGGACACATGAAGCTGATACTGAAGAGCATAGAACCTGACTCAAACATAGACAACTGGGACATGGTACACATTTTGGTAAGTGATCCTATTAAACAGCAATTTGGAAAGACACTGCGGGATAATCATATAATAAATATTATTAAACTGTCCATCACAAGGTACAAATGTCCACTCTGAACAATGTTGGTGTCTTCCCCTGATACACATGCATATATATGTATGTACTTGGTTATATATTCTGTACAGTAAGTTTGGTTACTGAAAAAAATGCATTTTCTAACACTGAGTGTGATTCAGCCACAGTATCACTATTGATCAGCACATTGGTTAGTAATGCATTGGAATCGCTGATCTGCTGCTAACTGTCATGGGAATTGCTGACAGTTAGACTGAAGATGGCTGTGCAGAGTGACCACACAATCCCCACTTTGTAATGACTCAAGTAGATTATTTGACTGATTTGCAGTGCTGTGGTAATGAAATAATGTAACTGTAAGAGAAATTACCTTTTGTACATAGACACAACCAAGGGTACCATATATTGTCTGTGTGTGTTTGTGTAAAGGTAAGACATTGGGGTAAGAGGGAAATAAGGAGTGGAAAAGAATTTAACTTAGCAACGGCAATGGAGGCAGTATTTTGGGAAATAAAAAATGTTAACAGTGTGATAATATGAGAAGGCTATCAGAAGCTAGGGGAAACAGGGCAGACCACACAATAAGCATGATATAGAGAAATGTAGTATAAGGAACGCTGAATGGGATAAAAAGCAAGTGAACAGGTAGGACGCTGCTTGAATTTTTGGCAATATATAAATAAATGTACATTTAGAGGGTAGAAGAGCTATGTGTCACTGTTGGTAAGTAGGGTTAAGTCATGAGGTAAACCTTAGAAACAAAAACTATCCTTTAAAATAAGTATATTTTTGCTAGCATGATGTATACATTTTTATCATCTTCTAAGTGATACCTAGTAATTTGTCAAGACAAATATACTTTAGTATTGTGATTACTTCCATCTCTACAATCTAGCTACATGTTGTGCAGGGACAAACCTGGTGAGTTCCCCCACTAAGCAAACTCCTCAGGTTTGTCCCTGCACAATGTATAGCTCAATTGGTGAGATTAAATGTTTA